>OMKK01083965.1:0-17627 GCA_900302305.1 Polymixia japonica | reverse complement strand
CCCTGCAGCATTTACAGCACTTTGCTGTGGTAGTTTGACAAGATGTCATCATACAGTCACAGTTTATCAGTAGTCTGTCAAAGTTAAGTCAACCTGGTTCACTTCCCTACACAGCAGACACACACTTCTGTTTAGAAACACAGTGTAACTCTGACTGGCAACCAGACTCAGTCACTACCATGCAAGCAGGTTAACCATACAACACCACACAGTTACTGTTGTGAAGTTAAATTAGAAATAGCGTACAGGATAAATTATTTTAAATCGTTTATTTTAAAAATGAAAAGAACATGAAGTGAACAAATTACAAAAATGATGAATGGCTGTAATGTTAAACTGAGTTCCCTGTAGAATAAATGTGAAGTAGGCTACAAACAAGGCTAATATAGTTAGCTTGTTGTCTATATAGATCCATGTCATGAACAAGCACAGAAAACACACATAATCCCAAACCTCCATTTCCACACACAAATAACAGCGTTTTATACTGCAGTGATTATTAAAGACATCTGCCTTCATGGTTAAAAAATGCGTAATTCAAATAGTGTTTAAAAGTCTTGTGTGGTGTTGTAGGTACATTCTGAACAGTTTTAGAGGACTGTCTTTTACAATGGCTGTCTATGGAAAAAAAGCTTTTTGGGTCGCAGGTGAATTTTAGGCTGCAGTACCACGGTTGGCCACCATGTCAAACTGGCTTCAAGGCTGAGACCTGACGCCTGGGGGCTGGATGAATAATATATTAACATGTAATAACATATTACTATTAATACTCTGAACTTATTGCTGTTACTTATTTTTACTTGTTATTGTTAATTCCTTTATAATTGTTATATTCTCAAACTCCTTAATAAATTATCCTTCTTGCACTTACCACTGAATTTATCAATTCAAATGTGTTACACTTTAGTGTTGAAACAGTCAAATTAACATTTCTGCATACAGTTAGTGTTACTACTATTATTACTGCACACTACTATAATATTAAGCATTGCATATAAAGTTAATTTTGGACCCTGCAATCAATGCTTTGAATCCACATCTTGACACACTGACACTCCCTCAGTATTGTTTGAGTGACAGGATGGTCCTCAAATTACCTTGCTCACAGAGAAGTGCGTTACCATAGAAACGGGCCTGCCCCCTGCAGTAAAAGCAGCTTGCTTTCACTATGGTGCTGTGTCACTGTACTCAATAAGGAGGGGGGAGGAGAAAGCACACAGTGTTGTGCTCAGTCAGCAATGGTCACTGAGGGGTAACGTGATATCTTCCAACGTTAGCAGCATTTGCATTTGGCCAAGGCATTGACATTGTCAGTGTCACTGTGTTACTACAGCACTGGCCAAATTACATCTGAGTGAAATGAGAGTAGAGGTCCCTGCCAGAGGATAACATCTTCTTCTTTCCATCCACCAGAACATTACATCATTTCATATATAATAGTGAAACCATTCCCTCGATTTTGTCTCATCATGTCTCCCTGTGACACTGAAACTAAGCTTGTCATTCTAATTTCTCTGTAAGTGCACCTGCTCCTCTTTCCAACCACTAATTTCATTCTTCACTCAGTCTCTCCATTATTCATTCAGCTTGCAGCATCTCTGTAAATAATTCAGATCGAGAGGATGGCAGACATAACGCCAAGCAGCAGCAACAGGCACCAAGCAATGAATTCACCATGCGACTGCCTGCCTGGTCACTATGTAAAGCACCGCAGTGGTGTACCAGCTGGCAGCCCACGTCAACAATATGCCAAGGATGAAGAGAGAGACGGAAGGGAGGTAGACAGACTGATCCTCTGCCAAAAGGAAAAATTCACATGAAGTGAGTACATGAAATTGTTGAGGTGCACGGCAGCTCAGCCCTGGGATTTATGAGTAGATTAATGAAATTTGTCTGTCTTCTAGGTTTTCGTTATTCTTCTGAAACCATATGCATCAGTAGGACCGTCGTGGCTACCATCTGTAGCATTAGCATGATGCTAACAGAGTTCATCTATTCCCAGAAGCTAACACTCAGTATTGGCTGCAGTGCCCACTCTCGCTGGTGGTTGAGGATTGACGGAGGAGTTGAGGACTGGAAAATGAATGTTTTGAGTTGACAAACAGACAGTAGTGTTCATATTTCTGCAGTGCCCACACACAGAGAAACAAGAAACACACACACACACACACACAGGTCCATTACCAGGCACAATAAAGTCTTGTAAGAAAGGATACATACACACAAGCGCACTCTTCCATATACATACCCACCAATCCCTCTCAGCCCTACCCAGACCTCAGCCCTCACCACAGCAGCAACAATGTTTGTCTTAAGGCAGCCTCCTCCATCTAGCATGAGGATTCTAGGATTCTGGAAGCAGACTAGCTATTTAAGAATTCCATCCTGGCTGAGACATATTATTTACGAGTTGTGACACTGCTGAGGATTGCAACTCAGGGCTTTCACGACTCACACACGGCAAGAGGCAATTTTTTAAGTTACAGGGAGATGTGATTTCAGATCTTAACCAGTGACTTGTTTTTGAGCAAAGGATAGAGGGAATACACCAGCTAATGCAACAACCAATAATATGATGAAGGAGTTACGATCAATAAGTACTTTATATGTATAATTTCCTCAACGCCTTGCGCATCAGCACGTTATTGAGAGGGGCTGACCGATATGGGACAGCCTGTAGCCAGCAGAAGTCAATTAAATCATCATTGTCATCATGACAAATTTTAATCATCATAAATGAAACACACATAGACTGTGTCTGTTTGTCTGATGTTACCGTTTCCCAATAAATGTTAGCTATACATCGTGACGTTGTTATGATGTGTTCCATGTCAAAGAAATGGGCCTATAACCCATTGCTTAAAGGGGCAGCTGTGACATTTTCTCTATGCAGGAAAAATGCTACATTGTCTGCGAAAAATGAGCAGCGTCTGCCTGGGCAAAACATTACTACATCATGACCCAAAACACCACTTAAACAAGTCACCCCATACTCCACCCAGCAACTAGTACTGGAGAATACGTTTAGCCTGTTAGCCTAGTATCGTCAGTATCAGGAAAACCCGTGTTTACCCCACTGTCTCCTCCCGTTCATTTAACTCTGCTTCGCTCTAATGGAACCAGTGGTGTTTAATCCGTCTGTGGAAAGGCATGGGGATTACCTCCCAGCACGACAGCAACTCAGGCTGAGTGGAACATCTGGTCAGAGCCTTACCATGGCTACTTAGTTATGGTAAGCTGTGGAGGCATGAAGCAAGTAGGGGAGAGGATTTAAAAGGACCCGCATCAGGTTAACCCTTTTGGGAGGCACATCAAACATCAGGCTCCAATTTAAATCTCTTATGGATAGTACATTATATGCAATGGATGGCTGATGTGTATGAAGAGGTCCTGGATTGTGGAAGCATGCACGTGTGTGTGTGTGTGTGTGTGTGTATGTGTGTGTATGTGTGTGTATGTGTGTGTGTGTGCGTAACCCATCCCGCCACTGTGACATGTTACAGCATCTGAACAAGCACAGGTCCCACAGAACTGACTTTAAAAAAGTATCGCACTTCAATGTTACACTATGTGTATAGAGCAAGAATCACAACAAGAAGGAGCGAGATGTAACCAGCGCTTGGAAACATAACGTTCCTAAATAAGTAATAATTAATTCCAACCATAATCACTATATAAGGCATCATGTAGAGTGTAAGGATATTATATAGGCAAATTCAATTGAGGTTTGCTGAGAGATGAAGACCATTCCATACTATTCACTGAAACTGTTTTTCTATTTTCAGAAACCTAGATCAACTTCTAGAGTGGAAGGTGATTAGTATTTTAATGTGTTGAGTACACTGGGAATTTAACACCAATCAACTCAAATCTTTTATTAATTTCAGTATTTTTGGCTAGTGACGAAGTAAAAGAGGCTTATGAAATCCTAACAGCCACTGTGGCCTGTAGATGAAAGTTTCATACCCTGGTATTAAGTAAATGCAGTTTGCTGCAGTTCAGACAACAAACCGTCTCCAACTGCTGCAACTGACAACTGATGCTTGAGAACCTGGACTGCCTTGTCGGTTCCTTCCCACCTGGTTCGAAGCATGGATGTGTAAACCAATGTCTCCTTCAATGGTTCTGAGAGAAAAGACAGGATTTCGCTGGTCGGCTCTGACGAAAATCTCATCAATTGCCTTGTTATAGCGGTACTTACGTTACTTGTCTGTGTTCATTTTCTAAAGACACTGATAAAAGGCCCATCCAGTCAAGAAGTGACTTTATTATCTTATCTTAGACTTGGGCCATGAGGGCACAGACTACTTCCTTCCATTTTCCTCCTCACTCCTCCCCTCTCCGTCGCTGTCGGCCTTTCTGTGCCTCTTCTCTTCATTTCCCTTCTCTGATTGAGATCTCCATGAGTGAAAAACCAGGTGGCACATGTTGCTAGGGAGAGGAAGCGGACGTGAACGTCAACACAGGATGGCGGTAAACATTCGGACACACAATAAACAATGGGACCAGTAGGAGTCTTCTGTTGTCCTCCCTATAGGATGAAGAGTATTTGGAGAAGAGTAAACCATTTCAAGATCTGCACCTAAGTACAAAACCTTTGTCTGGTTTGGCCAAAAGCAACCAGCCACAAGTCAGTCCATCAACAGGGAATTTGATGTAACAAAGATTAGTTATCTTTTACGATGGCAGGAACAGGTAAATTCCTAGCGCATCTGCGTGTTTGTTATTTTGCCGCCACATACTTCAAAGCTCTCGGTGAATAAGGGTGGCAAACTGTTCACATTCCTGGCTGTCATCTAATCAGGAAACCAACTTTACTTTTATTGTCTTCATTTTGGCCAACATTCTAGCCACTTTTGTTCATATCTGGGCTTAAATCTATGACCAGCTGATATTGTAATCAAAGCTCTAAAACCAAACCAGATATCAAGTTATCCCGCTCCCCCTAATGCTTCAGCCTCAGCCACTCATTCTGTCTTCCTCCCAAACAGCATCTCCAGGGAGAAGGGTCAGGAAGTGGCCTATTTGTTCCAAAGCAGATTCCACAAATACCAGGGTGGGACTTGAAGAGAGAGGCCTGCCTCCCCTTGTTTCCAGAGCAAGCCTGTCAAGACAAGCGAGTTAGCCCCTTGCTGCCTTAACCTCCACTCACTCTCTCACGCCCTCCCTTCCCCTGATGTCCTTCTCATGGCCTCTTTTCTCCTCTAGGGTGACCAGATCCCAACAAACCAAATGTGGGACCAAGAGTATGTTTGTGTGGGACAATGTGGGACACGTATCAATGCTGAGGTAGTCTAAGATGTTGACATAATGTCCATCTATTTAGACTCGCTTACATATCGTTAGCCTCATAGCATAATTGCCTACTTACTTACTACATACAAATTGCGAGTTGCAATTTCCCGCATTGGGCGGAGCGTAGGCAGCAAAGACGGTGACAGGTTAACCTGCACTTGACCTACATGTGCGTAGTTTAAACACAGCCCCGTGATGACAGCCTTCCCTGCTTTCTTCACAGCCGTTGGATAAAAGGTGTCTGTCCTGCAGTGGTTTGACTTTTTAAATCTAGAGACAATCAAAATGCGGGATATTGTCTCAATATGTGGGACATGGGACAAGGGATAAAAACGCTGTGCAGTCCTGCATAAAGTGGGACACCTGGTCACCCCATTCTCCTCCAATAGCTTCTCAATCTGGACTGCATAGTAAGTGGTTAAGGGGTTTAAAGCTCAGACATTTACTCCTGAGGATTAACAAGTTAACATGTTTGCATAAACATTGTCCCACTGCATTATACAATATCACAATATACAGACTTGTGAGCATTTCATTGCCAGAAATTATGCAATGCATCATACAAATCAGTGTCACATGGAAATGGGGGGTGGTTCCATTAGACTCACTGGCAATAATCCAGACAATGAATGTCTTTTCTTCATGGGAAGTGTTGGGATATTCTCCATATCCCACCACCACAAAATCAGTTGCCTGCCACAAAATGCTACATTAGAGACATAGTTCATCCTAATCTCACAAGACCCGTTCATGCTCACTTGTGTCAAGTTGTTGCCTTTGAACACACCACACACTCATGGCACGTACCACAGATAGCTTGAGAAACTGTAGCATTAGCTGGAGACTGGCGAGAGAGAACAAGAGGTAGATGGTTAATGTTAGCCGTTGCATATCAAGGCACATTATATATATTTGTAGTGGAATGACTATGGTCAGAATCCAAGAGATTCCTTCAGTGTGACAAATATTTTTTCAGTGCAGATAACAGATAAGATAGAAGTGGAGTAAAATCAGGATTGCTTCCTAAAATATGTACCAAAAGGTATGAGTGACAGAAAGGAGTATGAGTGGACCAGTGTCATGTAAAAATATGAGTGTGTGCCAAAGTGTCTAATTGCATGAGTTTGTCTACCAGCATGAGCCAGTATAGACTTTGTCCTTAAATAAATGCATACAGGCATGAGGTCACACACATTTATGGGAGTAGTTTGTCACATGCATCAGTTCTGACGAGTTAGTCTGATCTAGTTTAAAGAACAGGCCAACTTCTATGAAGGTAACAGTGTGTTCCTTACATACCAGCAGTGACTGAACTCATAGGCCTTTAACATCCTGGAGAGAATTTCCTTTTTTTTATATTAGCCACAGATTGATCCAACAAGGAAACTGCTAAATTAGTTGAATTATCACAAGAGCAATGGCAGAATGCCAGAGCCCTTCAGCGATCATCTGAGAACTCATAAAGGTGGGTCCTCTGGTTCTATGGGGTTTTTTAACAAGGCCCTATTAAATATTCAAATGCACCAAATTGCTCCCAGACAGTTGAGAGCTGATACCAAGTTGATACCAAGGCATCCGGAAATACCAGAGCCCACTGCCAAAAGAATGGAGCACTAGAGCTAGTAGAGGGAAGAAAAAACAGAGATATTCTAGTTTGTATAGCAGAGAACCCAAAGAGAAATAAGAATTATGAGTTATTGGGGTGAGAGAAAGTTTTGTGGGTGGTCCAAAAACAACAACTCCGCTGCTTAGATGGCTGAAACAATGGTTGGAGAGGAGAGTTACAGTGGAATTCGTATCAACAGTCAGCTAGCAGAGGTAACAGAAGGTAAGGACAGGGAGTCCTAGTTGCTGCGGCCCGACTAAACATTTGCAACCCCGAATGCTGCAAATCCAGGTTTTCTGGTTGCGTTCAGCGAGCTGGAGCAGATTCTCATAATGGAATATTTAACACCTCAGGTAAGACAGACAATGGTGCACACAAATACACTTTGTGTATGTCAGGTTTTTTCCAGTATTGTAAAATCTTGGGTCTAAATGTTTTTTCAAGCCACCCAAGAAACCCCCCCGAAAAACCCTGACATTTTCATTTAAATAGGCTGAATTAAGTCCATTTTAGATGGCGAAATGAGGAGTGTATTTTTATGCAATATTATCCTCCCCCAACAGGGGCGCATGTCACACACAAACAACATACATTTCATAAGTATACATAAATAATTGGACTAAAGACAACCAGATATGAACTTTCTAAATTTTCACTCTCCTGCTTCAAAACTGTTACAATCTATCCAATCTAAAGGTGTGACTGAACAAAAATGCTAAACATTTAGGAAAATCTCTAAATGTCTCTAAACGCAATCTTACATTTTTTTTTTAAAAAATTTAATCTATAATGTTATTAAAGGAATACGCCAATATTTTGGGAAATGCACTTATTTGCTGTCTTACGTCAGACGGGGAGATTGATACAGTGACTTCAGAAAGTATTCAGACCCCTTTACTTTTTCCACATTTTGTTCTTCTCATTACAATTCTCATTAATCTACACATAATACCCCATAATGACAAAGCAAAACAAGTTTTTAGAAATCTTTGCAAATGTATTACAAGCCCCCCCCTGAAATATCACATTTACATAAGTATTCAGTCCCTTTACTCAGTACTTTGTTGAAGCACCTTTGGCAGCGATTACAACCCCCAGTCTTCTTGGGTATGACGCTACAAGCTTGGCACACCTGTCTTTGGGGTTTTTCTCCCATTCTTCTCTGCTGATCCTCTCAAGCTGTGTCAGGTTGGATAGGGAGCGTTGCTGCACAACAATCTTCAGGTCTCTCCAGAGATGTTCGGTCGGGTTCAAGTCTGGGCTGTGGCTGGACCACTCAGGGACATTCACAGACTCTTCCAGAAGCCACTCCTGTGTTGTCTTGGCTGAGTGCTTAGGGTCGTTGTCCTGTTGGAATATGAACCTTCGCCCCAGTCTGAGGTCTTGAGCGCTCTGGGGCAGGTTTTCGTGAAGGATTGATATGTACTTATCTTTCCCACCACCATGCGTCACTGCAGGGATGGTATTCGCCAGGTGATGAGCTGAGTGTTATAGCAAAGGATCTGAATACTTATGTAAATGAGGTATTTCTGTTTTTTATTTTTAATAAATGTTCAAAACATTCTAAAAACTTGTTTTTGCATGTCATTATTGAGTATTGTGTGCAGATTGATGAAGAAAAGTTTTAATTTAACATTAGAAAGGCCGCAAAAAAAAACCTTCCTCCAACCGCCAAATACACAGTGGCGTCACTACCTCTGCATCCACACACGTCTCATTTAAAAACAAAAAGACTAATTTGCTAGATCTATGAAACCTCCTGCTATGTAACATTATTTCAAAAATAAAAACAGCACAACTAAATAATTGTTCATGTTTCATTTCTATTATCAGAATATTAAAAAAATGCTTGGTTGCAACAAGCAGCACATTCCAGGCACAGTACTGAAAAGTATAATGAGAAGGCAGCAATTAAATTATAAATTGCATAAAAAATAAAGTATATAAAAAAGGTTGTTATATGTTTTTACGCATTCAGCGCTTTAAGCAGCAGCATATTATTTATTTATTTAGTTTCAATTAGTTTCGTTGGAGATACTGGTGCTTGCAGCGGTCATTCATGTGCTGATCCGTGCTGGACGAGGAGAGGAGAGACATTTACAACTGCTCAATAGTTTTGGGGAAACACTAGTTTTTTCTAGATATTTGACTGGATATGTAACTGGCTCAGGCTCCCAGTAGTCATCCAACTCAGGTGAGTCAGCCTATAGAAGTTTACGATTGTATAATTTGCAAACATACAATTATTAATCCCCCCGCTAAAGTCTTCCTCACTTTGATCGCGCAATTATTCTCAAAGTACTACCATTACATGCACGTTTTGTTTGTTTTTTTCGATAGAGTTGACCGTGCTCACATAAAAAAATGTGGCAACTATTCACACGTTGAATAGTGTCTGAAAGAAGAGATGAGAGGAATTTACATCAATCATAACCACACTTTATTTATGTATTTACACACTAAAGTCTTCATTATCTCCATCATTGATTTGTAAATACTTGTGTGATTACATGTGTGGAATACGTTTCAGTAGAGGATTGGTGGTAATTACTTATCAATGCTGGAGGAGGAGAGGAGACGTTTACACCTGGGTACCGACGCCAGGTAGCGCAGCGCTGTGGCAGAACATGGTCAATTGTTTTGGGGAATGGCTGTTAAAACTGTAATCACTTTCCAGCGCGATTTTTTTAAATTGTAAAAACACAGGTCTTTAAAGCCCCAATATTTAGGAAAAGTCATGGAGGGGCAAGACTGTTGTATTTATGACATTTGAGAAATTTAAATGTTAAGATTAAACGACTGTGGGCGTTGCCGTTTGGCCTTTCTAGTGTTAATCCATTTTAATGTAAGGAGTATGGGAAATGACAAAAAACAAAAAAGGTAACGATTAAAAGGTATTATTGTGGCGCCAAGGCACAGTGAATAAATGTGGATGCGCCTAAATGAAAACGTTAGGCCCCGTGATGTATTTTTATTTTAACAGTATTTGGAATACGACCTACATGGTTCACATGAAAATGAAACAAAGATCCTGTTACTATGCCTGAGTATAACGTCTATTGGGACTCCATGCTAGCAAGGTTTAATGCTATTATACAAGCTAGCCTTCCTCTTTACCTCTCTATACTCTTGTTACTTCCTAAGCATACTGTGTGAACACGGCCATGCATCACTCCACAGAGGTTCATAGAGGACCATACTGGACGTACAATACGTGGACCCTTCCGATATCAGAACACACAGACACGCGATCTTAAACACACATACACTCTGTGGTTAATTACTATGGGAAGCTAAGCTGCTTACAGTTTACACACGAATGTGTAGCTCTGGTTTCACTTGTTTCATGCAGTGGACACGTTGAGCACATTGGCATCCCGCTGCACCTCGTGTTGTGTGTGTGTGTGTGTGTGTGTGTGTGTGTGTGAGAGAGAGAGAGAGAGAGTCTAGTGCAGCTTTTCACTTTCAATGATGTGCCTAACCAAATCCCCAATGGTCCAATCGCCTAAAAGGTAAATTCAATTTAGACCAATTTTACTGAGTATAAAATGACAGGTGGAAATTGTGATCATAATTAGGGCTGGGAAGTATGGACAAAATCAAATATCACAATATATTTGACCAAATACCTCAATATCGATATTGTGACAATATTGTAGGGATGACTATTGGTGCTTTCACAATATTTACACAATGACATTTTTGATATATAATCAATAATCATCAGTAATGTGGATATAAAGACTAGGTGGGTCAAGGCAAATAATAGAGCAGCTAGAACAGTCTGGTAAGTTCAGAAAATTATATCACTTTACTGTAATACAGCCTTTAAAACCAGGAAAAGACAACACTTATGCCATATCACGATATTACGGTATCCAAAACCTAAGATAACTAGTCTCGTATCACAATATTGATATAATATCAATCTATTGCCCAGCCCTAATCATAATTACAGTCATATTATTGATGTGAAGAGCGAATGCTTACAAAGCAGTGTGATCACTGGTTTATGGGGTTGTCATGGGGATAAAATATGCAGAAAGGTGGACAGCTGCTACTGCCACTGTGAGCCATTCCTCTTGGCATAATCGTGTTTGTCCCCCTTTTCAACCCATTGTCGTGACTGAAAGATGGTCCTTTCTGTAGGTTCTCCTTTATTTAAACAAGCAGTCAAGCTGTTGACATTTGTTAAAGCGGACAAAAGAGGCAGCAAAGGGCCTGCTGTTTAATAGACACACAAATCAGTTACACACTCAGAGAGACAGACACATGAACTTAAGCTTAAACAAATTTGTATTTGTGTGTGTGTGTGTGTGTGTGTGTGTGTGTGTGTGTGTGTGTGCGTGTGTGTGCCTAGTGGCCAATGCTGCTTCTAGACTCAAACAAAGTTCCCTCTAGCCTGTACTTCCTGTTTGCATGATGGACACCATAGCAGTTCCTCACCAGACAGAAAACAAGTCTCTCATCCATGACTCAAAGGGTAGGTTTTCAAAGAATCCTTCTACAGAGAATCCAGCCACTCTGGATCAAGGGCTTTGGGCTCATTATTTTGGTCTCCCATAGAAAAAGCAAAACGTGAAATAAAAATTAAAAATAACATACATTCACTCCCTCACCGCAACAGTCTGCCATACATAATAATAATTATACATAAGATTGTAATCCACTATGAAACTGCATATCATCTGCCAGGCTCCAATGTTCTAACTGTCTGCCTGTGTGGTGAAAGTCAGAGTAGCATGGTCACAGAGTAGCATGGTCACAGAGTAGCATGGTCACAGACAGCAGTTCAACACAGTGAGGCACCCAGCCAGAAAAAGCACAAAGGGGAGGGAGCAAGCCTCAAACTGCACAGAAAAGCAAATCCTCCTTTGTTTATCGGAGCAGCAGCCTGCTGCACCAGTATAACATCAGTCTGAGAGCAAGTCTGAGTGTAAAGTCAACAGTAAACGCTACGTTGTAACCAACTAGTTTTAAACTAAATCAATGTCTTTGTTCAGTTGCACCATTGCCACTTACGCTACATCTTAACTAAGTCGAAAGTAAATAGGTAACATTGTCGCACACAGTGACGTTTTCATTTTGGCCAATGACGTGCGTATAAAACGATGTAAAGATACGGCAACTGCTCTTATTGTTCTGCATACATTACACTGCACTTGAAGTAAGTTCCTGTAGTCGAAAAGGGACATTAATGGCAGACACACTTGTAGTGAAGGACTGAGGGCCCCATTTCTATCTGTGTCATGTTACATCATGTAATGCAAGTGCATGTGAACATCATATGAATCAAAGGGATGTAATCTAACTTGCAGAACGCACTGCCGAGGTAGACTGTGGTGAATTACTTAATCTGGGTCCGCCAACAAGTTTTCCCACTGCCCAAAGGTTGATGCCCAGAAATGTCCCAAACACAGTAATAAAGAAAACACAGGCAAGGGGCAGGGTCTCTATAGATACAGACACTGCCACACACCTCTAGTGGGTCATAAGTGATGATTGAAAGGGATTATTTTTGTATGAGCCTATACGTTGTTGTTTTTTTGGGAAAATCCTACTCATTATACCTTTAACCAAATGAGTGAAATTAAGTTGTATGCAGTTAGGTCAAATAAAGACCGTAACACAAAACACTAACAGCCATGATACTACATGATACATTTCCAGGTCTTCATGTTTGTCCTGGGACTCCACTAGAGTAGCTTTGCATGATTCACATTTCAAAAAAGTCCTTATTTATCTTATACTGGCCCTTTATGCTGCCCCTCTGTTCAGCCTCTGTCTGAAACAAGCTGTATTAGCTCCTGTCTCTTTAAGGCGCCCCTCCCAAAAAGCCCACTTTCTTCTGATTGGCCAACATGCACTTGCAGGTGTGGAAAGTAAACTGAAAACCTACTAAGTAACATATAATTTCTCGTTCTTGATTGGAAATGGCCGAATCTGATCCAGAATATGAGAGTGGACAGCACGAACATCCGCAGCAACAAAGATTACAGCAGGACGTCTCTGTTTGGTGTACCTGTGGAAAATGCACTAAAATGCCGACTGAAGTGGAAAATGTCTGCTGTCAGGAAAATAACAAAGGTAATGTAACTAACTATTAAAATGTTATTCTGCTGTCGCCAAACGATTGTATAGTATCGCCCTGCACTGTCAGTTATAGTTGATTGCTTATTACTTGAAAAAATGTGTTGTAAAGACGTGCATGCATCATCTGTCCCTCACTGTCTTTGACCAAGAAACTTTTGTCACTGCCTGGAGCAGATGACCATATAAAAAAATCTGTCCCGAGTTGACGTCAGCTCGTGCAGAAAGTTAAAAAAAACCATTTGAAACCTAGCATTCAGAGCAGTCTGAAGCCTGAGCTTTTTGCTCACAGGATTACTTTGTCATTTGTTTAGTCATTATTTGACGTTTAATATGAACATCCGACATTGTAACATTATATACGTATATGTCAGAAAATAAGGAAAAGCATAATATGTCCCCTTTAACTTTAACTGGTGCTGCAGGTCTCCAGATGAACTTTCCCCCACTGCTGACACTACTGCCACTAACATTTACACTATATCTGCAAATATTTTGGTGGCGCCAAAGAAACACCCAGAAATTGTTGTCCATTGAAATATGCCTGATGGAATTCATATTGTTGTGCCTAGGATATGTCATTGTGGTGCATCAATTGAAGAGAGAACTGGGTAGAGAACATGCTGCAATAAATAATAGTAGGCTATATTATACCCCTTTCAAACCGAAGCATCGACCCGGGTAAAATCCTTGTGTTGATGTGAATGCGTTGACAAGGGTTATTACTATCTTCAGTATCAAAGGGGTAACACGGGTTACTTGATGCGGGTTTCAATCAAGGAACCTCATTGGTTAGGATCAGAGGTGCCCTAATACAAAAGCAAGCTAACGCTACCTGGTAAACACACCTTCATTATTTCAACCTGCATGCGAATGTACGAGTTGAAACAATGGAGAATTGGCAAGATTCCAAAGTGAGAGAGCTGAGGGGATTTGAGGGGAAGAAGAGATAAAAATACAAATTACAGGCACAGTAAAAGAGTTATATATGTTGAATCTCCAGTGTAAACAAACTTTGAAACATCCACTTTTAATGACGTAAATTTGCGACAACCCTGTTCAGCAGTGACGTATATGGAAGTAAAGTTTCAGACGCGGGTCTGGTGTAAAGGGCGACAACCCTGGATTTATGCATGACCATAGTGTGGTTTGAGCTCTGAAGGAAGTGTTTGTTAGCAGAATATTGACAGTGGTTTGAACAGTTTTGACATTGCCAGTATCAATTAACCAAGACCTAACTTGCTTGATAAAAATTGCAACATAGTGCTCACACTATGATTCAGACCCTTCCAACTCCAACGGAAGTTGGTTTAGCCATATTTCATTAGTCTATGTATAAAGTAGAGATTGGCTGCTTACATCTCTGGCCTCCCTGCGCAATCCCTCTGTGTTCCTCAGCCAGCAACGGTTCAGCTCACTCAACTCCAGGATAGGCTGTACTTTTAGCCGGACTGTGTCGCCCGACTGGCGGATCATCTCCACTATTTCATCACGGCTCTTGCTCTCCACATTGCGACCATTTATCTCCACCAGCCTGTCGCCTGGCACTAGCCCCAATGCCAGGTCCTTAGTGCCAGCACCAGGCTCAGCAAAGTGAACCACACGCCTGTATACTCCTCCATCTGCACCACGGTCCAGCATAGTGGTTCGCCGCAAAGAGAATCCAAAGTCGCCTGTGTTGCGGCGTTGAAGTTCCAGTTCACGTGTTTCTGGTGCAGTTGGTGCAATGACAGCTGGGAGTCGCAAATCTGCAGGGAAGGTCTTGTCCACCACTTCAGGGATGCAGACCTTGTTGTTGACTGGTACTCCAGACTGCTGCTTGAGGTTAGGCTTGCGCAGTGGGTCAAAGACTTTGGTCTCCACCTGCGGGGAGGGGGCAGCCGAGTTCTGGCCCGAGGGTGTGGACCCCTCCGAGGGGCTCTCCTCTTTGCTTCTCTGGGAAAAGGAGAAGCGCTTCATCATCTGACCCACTTGAGAAGAGTTCTGCTTGGCCAGTGAGCCAAAGTGAGCCACACGGTCACGTACCGAGCTCCGGTGTCCATCCTGTCCTCCTCCACCCTCTCCCTTAAGGTCATCAGTGGAGCTGGCAGCGCTCAGCTGGTCATCCAGAACGATGCTGCTGCGGTTGCTCAAGCCATCTGATTCAATGTCAGTGAGGCTAATCTCATGGCTACTGGCCACTTTGATGGGGATGGGGTTCGAGATCTCCAGCTTGTTCTTTGACTCCCGCTTGGCCTCCCTCTTCAGGTTGAAGAAACCACGCCGCATACTCATCTCTTCCAAGCTACGCAACTCTGCTGCAGACATCCTCTCCTTCTTATCTTTCTTTTCTTTCTTCCCCCCATCCCTCTCCTTATCCTTTTTGATCAGGTTGAACATGTTGTGGCACTCAACAGTGCGTCCCACCAACGAGGCTCTTGTTTATTCTGACAAAAATAATTTTCCATACAGAGGTAGAGATCCACTTGAGTGGTCAAGTCCTTTTGTAATGGCCAACCTGTCCTGGACCTGAAGATGAAACCAATTCAAATCCCCTGGGGAAAGAGTGTAAGAGAGAATATATAGTTAATTTTAAGATCTCAAAAATCTTAACGTTTATGTTTTATGAATTTAAAAACAAATGTGTCAATTGGACTGCAGCCAGCCTCTCGGCACAGTCGTTGCTGTGCATTTTATGGGTGTAAACCTCAGGCTATACCACGATATAAGATTTCGATTCTTGGTGATGACTTGATATCTCAAACAATTTGACATTTGGTGACATCTCAAATTTTGCTACGATAGGATACAGTTCAATTCAGTAACATACGATTGTTATTAGGGATGTATCGATACCACTTTTTCCACTGCCAGCACCTTAAAAAAGATGACGGTACCAAAACAGCACCTTTTCCAATACTTCAATACTTTCAAAACTGTAGCCCAAAATACATGTTTGGGAATAGTTCTGCCTCTGATTGCAATCACTCTAAGGTCTTTTCTGTTGACTAAGCACTAATGGTATGTCTATCCACATTTACATCACTAGATGAAAGATGTTCACTAGATGTTAAACTAGATTGAAATGTAACCAATGAAGCTGCTCATTTAGATTTTTTCTCAATTATTGACAATGTAAATTGATTTATGAACATTGCATCCATTGAATTGAGTCATGGCCTTTCAGTGGCGTAATTTTGGTATGGCAGTTGTGTTAGCTTGGCTTTGTAGATGCAAAAAAGACAAATTGTAATTTCAATCAAACCATCAAGGCCATCAGAGGAAAACGGACTCAAAAATAACTATTGAAAAAAATCTTAGATTTATCATCGCTATTGTGGAAGATTTTATTGTAAAAATTATCTTGATCGTTTTATCGCTCGTTGTGTGCCTGTTCTTCCTACACACACTTTTGCTCTCTATCGCCCTCTACAACCTTTGACCATGCAATTCACTGAAATTATGCCATTGGCTGGCAGTGGCTTGGGTATTTTTTGGATAGGCTGGCAGACAGATTAAAGCAAGTTCACCTTCAAAAGAAAAGCATTACTTGACCAGAGTTAGGCAAAATAAACCGGATATAAAGCAAGTTCACCTTCAAATGAAAAGCATTACTTGACCAGAGTTAGGCAAAATAAACCGGATATAAAGCAAGTTCACCTTCAAAAGAAAAGCATTACTTGACCAGAGTTAGGCAAAATAAACCGGATATAAAGCAAGTTCACCTTCAAAAGAAAAGCATTACTTTCGTCATGTTTGAATAAATTACGTTTTGGCCCATACTTGGGTATAAATACTCAATGGAATTATTATACATGGAGCTGAAAATATGTACTTTAAACCCTCTTTTGGACACTTTAGCTGAGGGAACTTCAAAACCCGCCCACATAAGAACCCGTATCCACGAGAGGAAAAGCAACCTCGCGAGTAGGGATGGGTATCGGTAAGATTTTAACGGTACTACTACTCTTACCAATACTGCTTACTGATCCGGTACTCTTATCTGTTCTTTGTGTTATTTTTTAAGAGAACAAAACGAAACAAATTAAGAACAGAATTAACATTGCTATGTTATCAAATTCTTATATAAGAATTAAAAGCTCCACCGTGAACAGATGTTAAGTAAATGTAAATTGTGCCATTGCATCGTTTTTTCATAAATTTCGCTCCTTTTGAGATATGACAGGTCACTCCTAGTTGCGTTATGCATGTTTCACGTGGAAATGTTCTTCTACCCCCATCACCTGCATTAACAAATGAAAGAAAATAGAGGGATAAACGACCAATCTGAGAAAGCCGAACGGTATGACGTCAAACCGTTCGTAAATATTCATGAGCTCACCTAATTTGGCTTGCGACCGCCCACCTGTATTGAATCTTCCACTGCCAGGAGTCAAGGTAGCAGAGCTAACAGCAGAAAGCTAACAGCAAGTTGCTAACATGGCAGAACAAGTTCGTGCCTGTTTTATTTGTGGCAGTAAAACATCAACGTTGCATGGCTTGCCCAAGAAAGAAGACTTAAGGAAGAAATGGTTGGAATTAATCTTTGGAACACCACCATGGAAGTACTACGCGAATTTAACGCTGTGTTCTGGTCATTTTGAGCACAGTGACTTTTCCAACTTCTGTACCTACAGTAGTGGTTTTACTGCGAGGT
>OMKK01083963.1:0-13008 GCA_900302305.1 Polymixia japonica | reverse complement strand
TGAGCCCTTACCGAAGCTCCGTCTTTGGGCCTTGAGTTTACCATTGTGAACGGAATAGATTTGTCTTGTACCTTTTTTTCCTCTCTCTCTCTCTCTTAAAAATAGAGCCAGGTCTGCAGTGTAATGTCACACCTGGAATTCTAGGCAACGTTCAACCGAGTTCTTTCAGAAAGTGGAAGTGAACTGCAGGCACTTGTTGCTTGTGGGATTGTCAGGGGTTCTTTTCACGCGTCTGGTTATGGTGGTTTTTCATTTTGTGAGTTTACGCCACAACATCTGGCTTTGGTACAGTATGTGGGAAGACAGGTTGATGCTTTCAAATTCAGAAATAATCGACACTAAAGTCAAAATGGACTATAAAAAGACAATCAGCTTGATGTGGAGGACAATTAACCAATCTAAACAGTCAATGTCGCACTCAATCACTGCGTTTATTGTCTTAATGTTCTTTTGTTGTTGCTGTTAATGTTTTGTTGTGTTAAAGTTTGGAAAAATAATATTCTGGTAGAACTGGAGATGCAGGTAAAACCACTTTGTCTTGAAGTTAAGTTGACAATTTATTTTAGTACCTTGTATTTGGATTTGAACATTAATATTGTTTTGACCAACAAAGAAACTGCCATTCTACAAAAGGTATGGAATAGATACCATGTAATATCTGTGAGACTAAATATTGTTGAAAGAAAAGGTCAGCGTTTCCAGTCATATTTCTGCCCTATTTGTCTCGAGTCTTAACTCATATCTAAAATGTGGTTTATAAATGTTATATATCTCCACTACATCTGGGGCGCTAGTACCATACTACTGAGATAACTGAAGACATTTCTAGTTGACAATGTTTATCATTTACTGTTTCCCTGGTTTTTGTGTTCCAGTTTATGGTAGCCATATACAATACACCTTGTTTAAATATGATGTAGGTATGCACTCATTATTTCTGTTCCAGTTACTATATGATTGTGTTTGTGTCGACATGTAAATGGTCAACCATGCGTTTGTGTTCTGTTTCTGTCGTATTATATGTTAATAGCACTTTCAATGAGTGTAGGATTACAGTTTTCACTCACTAAATGTACATATGTAATGTTTTTGATGATAACAGAGAATAAATTGAATGTTCTATCGTGGCATCCACAAATTCTTCCGTGTCACGGCCACAGAGACATTTGTGACCCGAGGTTTACAGTATTTGGACAAAAATCTAGATACCGGACCTTCCTCCATCTTGATGAATCCTTCCGTTGATAAGTTGTTTGTTTACAATCAGCAATTTGTTATTAGAACGCTGAATTATTTCTCACGTTCTGGTGAACCGTGTGAGCTCCAGGCCCCGTGACGTCAACGTCCATGAATGAATGAGATAGCCGCTATGACGCAGTGTGTTTTTATTCATACAGGCGAGGTCATTAACAGTCGCACAATCAGTTTCAGTATTGCTGGTCACACACACACACACAAAATCAGAACTATCACAGTCAAAACGTACAGTGTCGGCCTGTACACCGTTTCTGAAAACAAGAAAATTAATGACGCAATTCCAGACTAAATTGTCCATTATTATTCCGTGTTTCCATCTGGTCCATATTTGTGTTGTCCTCTTGCAGAGTTACCCCCGAATCCATTATTCCCTGTGCCACTGCCTCCATTTCTACAGAGATAGATGAAGGCGATTACACTTTCCCACACACTGTAGAATATCACAACAATACAATATAAACTATAATCCTGCAATGTGACATTACAATAGCTTATAACATCATTACACGTGGGTGCGGTAAACCACTGGATGTCTGCATCTTATTACAAAAAACCACCACTCATCCAGGAGAAATAACCGTGACAGTTTCTGATAACAGTGATTTTGGCCTGTTGCCTGTTTTCCTCCTCCGAGAGAAAAAAAAAAAAAAGAGCATTCATCTACGTGGACACAGTAACTATGAAGAGCTGCGAACTAGAGAACCCGATGATGAGCTCATTTGAGTTCAGCTTTCATAAAAACCGCACGTTAACTACAAGGCAGCCATCCTAGACAGGAGACACCTTGGGGAATACAATCTCAAGGGACGGCAGCAGTGCGGAGTGATTTCTTTCTTCTTTGTCAAATGATTAGACGCCATTGTCGAGGATTTCAATGGAAACCAGGGGGAGGCGAGGGTAAAGGAGAACAATTATACACGCTTTTGTCATTGGTTCTGCATGGGAGTTACGAAGTGAAAAGAGTGATTACATAAGCGTTCGTCTGCTCTTTTACACAGAGTTTGTTGTGACGATAATTTACCAGTCACTGTTTTGCGCAAACAAACATTGCCCGGCGGTAATTATGCAGAGCGTGTGACAACTGATTAGTGGGACTGGATCCAAACAAACCTCCCATGGTTCTCTGAACTAGTACTGCACTGTAAATGAGTTAGATTGTTTGTTTACATATGATCTTATGGAGTTATGTAGGTTAGTTGTTACGAACCACTGTGAGAATGTCCATTATTGTGGTAAAAACCATTGAATCCCTGCATATTATTAAAGAAAAAACACAAAAAAACCACTCACCCCCAGAGATATAATTACAATAGTGCATGATAAAAGCATCTTTGGCCTCAGGCGCTTATGAATACAATAAGTCTATTCATGCTCACAAGCGCCTTCCTCTGCCCTGCTTGTTAAAAGCAGAGTGTGAGACGACAGCGTGATAGATACTACCACCATAACATCAAACACTTATATGTATCCTTGTATCATACAGCTGACGCTCTCTTGGTCTTGTGCCGTTCGGTCTGTACGTTGGCATAGATCGGCCCCTCGATCACTTGCTTGGGCCTCTTTCCCATCCTGTACACAGGGATGTTCTCATAGTGGTTAGGCTGTAGGGTGCGTCGAAGATGTTAGTTGAAGGCACAGTATTAATCCAGGCGGGCAAGCGTAAATTACACTGCGCCAGCGTATGCAACTATGTGATGTGTTGAATAAGAGGTTGATATCAATGGTATTGTGGTATTTTCAAACACTAACTAAACACCGGGCGGTTAGGTAATCTCTCAGTAGTGTGTATATCAGAATAGACAGACAGTATAGACGTGACACTTGCCTGTCTCTGGGCCGGATGCAGTTTGACTCTGTACTCCTCTCTCCTGTTTCTCTTGCTGAGACAAGGACACAAAGCACAAGTGGGGATTATGACCCTAAAGTAAACAACTGTCTTAAAAAAAAAAAAAAAAAAAAAAAAAAAAAATGAGATTCATCGATGAACCGCGGCGGCGTGAGCAAGTGTTAACATAATACAGCCCAACACTTTAATGGTGTGATAGCCTCGGATGTAACCTTCTCAGAGTCGAATTAGAACATCCTCCAGAAAGAAATAGCTCAAGGAGAACCGCAGGCTGCCTACTGGACATATGGTGTGGGGGAGGATGGCCGGAGAAATGTAGGAATTCATGCTATAAAACTTTCTCATAAATGACTTCACCTGCATCGGTAAATGCTGTACAATTTTAACACAGATATCAAGTAAGATACCGGGGCTGATACCGATTATCAAAAATTATCAACTCAACGTAGATATTGCCATTAAATTGTCCTTGTGGAGCTGGAGACCACATGCGGTTTGTAATGATGAGGTGAAAGAAATGGCAAACCTAACCCACACAAACTGTTATTCATCCAGGGAAAGCTGACTGAGCACGGAGGCTCTTTGTCAGCAGTTGGTTACACACATTCACTCCTGGGAGCTTCCCAGCACAATCGCAGTCTTTATCGGCCACTGAGCAGCTTAACTGGGGCAATTTGGGGTTAAATACCTTGTAGCTGCCGAGGAGAGGGAAGAGGGAAGATGTACTTTCACCATACAGTTTCCCCAGACAGCCCAGGGACTGTCCCAACCGGCGACCATCCCATCATCAGCCCACGTTCACCTCTACACTACTGCACCCCCATACCCTCTTTAAAGGTCCTATTGATAACATTTTTATGTAGACGAATATATATATAAAAAAGAAAAATACATCCACAGAGCTTTTAGAAAGCTGAGGAATGAACGTATTGCTTTTTAATCTTTTTTTTTTTTAATCATTTAAAAAATTGTGTCAGGTCCAAAATTAATGTTTTGTTTATCTCTGTGTACGATGTCTGACATTTGGTTCCTGCTTCTAACAAGACTCATGAGCCAATAGTATAATGACGTTGGTATCACGTGGTATCACGTGGCATCTCTGTGTCGTCAGCGATCAAGAGTCTTAGTAGTTGCCAGTACGCTATTAGCTAGCTTATCTTAAACGTCTGAACAACAATAACCCATAAAATTACAATTCGGCATATTTAGACAAATTCAACAACTACCAACAGCCATAGTCCATACAACCTTAATTAATGTGTTGTCACCCGTAAGATTGTCAAAATTAGAAAAACAACAGCTTAAATCCCTGAGGAGCTATGTTAGTAACCTAAATCTATAGCTAATGTATAGCTACATGTTGCAAAATGAATTCATTACTGTACCACGAAAGATCCATCACTTGACGTCTCACTCCACTCGACTATGAAACTACAAACTGGCAACCACTTCAGGGGTCATGTGTTTCGAGCAACGGGGGGAGGGGGAATGCGACATCTAGTGGCTGAATGTTGTCAATAGCTCCTTTAAGGTCTGTGTCAATAATATTATACTACTAGCAATGTACCCGGCGTTGCCCGGGTTAAATAGACATAGTGGATAATTTTCACGAAAGTGAGAATGGCGTCAATATTTAACATGCGTAGATCGTAATTTTATGGGTGGTAGTCTGGGTTTTGACCTGCCCATGACCTTCCCTGGATCATAACACACCGCCATGCAAATTTTCAGCTCAATCATACCTGGGGTGTGGGCGTGCATTAAAGACACACACACACACACACACACACAGACAACTTCAACTTTATTACCGTTACAGGAACTCCTGGTACCATACTCCTACATTAAAACTACGGCTAACCAACCATCCACCTAAGTGTGCTTTCACACTAGTCCGGGCATTCCCCTTTCTCTTTTATTTAGGCCAGTAACATACAATTTAGTTTGGTTTTGCTAAAGCAGTGTGAAACTGCATCGTGGGATCTTACCTGTGCCTCACTGCTAGTATGAACATGACGATGAACAGAATCAGCCCAGCTCCTCCAGCCCCAATGTAAATATACATCATGTACTGAGACAGGGTGAATTCCCCTGGAGATTAACAGAGAGAGGAAAGAACAAGGGAAAACATAGAATCACAACGGTGCCGGAGCCAGTGTTTTTCTATTTTGAATTGAAAACAAAATACTGGGTTGATATTTGAAGATTTCAGATTGTGGAGTCTTTGTGACTCACTGGACCAGCTGCAGATTTTAGACACAGCGTACTCATATAGCCATGCAAGTTATAAATGCAATTATGCAGACACAAAAAAAACCCACATAGACGCTAAGGAACAGACACACGCACGCACACGCGATTCAGACACCAACAGGATGTTGATGGGTGAGAAGGGTCTTTGTGGTTTTCACACAGAGAGAGAGTGAGAGAGAGAGTGAGAGAGAGAGAGAGAGACATACATACTAAACTGTGACCTTTGTCGTCGTACCTGGGCTGGGAACGGTGAGGAGCACGGTGGTGGTATGCACCCCCGCATCGGTGATGAATTTACAGCGGTAGAAGCCTCCGTCTTCCTCCACCACTTCCGTCAGGTGCAGGCTGACGTTCAGGCTGTCGGTACACCTGACCCTGCCCCTCTGGGTGTACTCCTCGCCCACCAGGCGTCCGTCCACCACCTTGCACAACCCCATGATGCCCCAGGGCTGACCGCGGGCCATCCTCTCCACTACGACCTGGTAAACGGTACCGTTGTGATCGTGGTTACAGCTGATGGTCGAGTTGTCGTCCCGTTCTGCCACCAACTCCGCGTCGGCCTCGACCACTTCCGGCGCGGGGGTTTCTGCGCTTTCGTCTTCCGGTGGCTCGTCTGTACAGGGACGAAGAGAAGACGCTTGAAATAAATATTGTGTAAATAAGTGTTGTGCGCTTCAGAAAGTACCATGATTCATTGGAACTGACTCTAAAACTGAGAGCAAAGGAATTAAAAAACAGTCAAAGTGAGAGATGGAAAAAATAAGGAAGATTATTTTTGCAGCAATTATCTAGGGTCGCCATAAAGGTCATCTTGACCATTGCAGCCCATCATAATCTGAAAGTTAAAACGAATTCTAGATTAACTGATACAAGGCAATTGACAGCCCTCGACTAATTAGGAAATTATCAACTCTAGACAAAAACAGCGCTTGCTAGGGCTGAACGCCATGTCTAGTACCTGAGTCCTCCACCTGTATGTTCCTGGTCCAGGAACCCCGAGGGAAGGTCTGAATAGAGCAGTGGTAGAGCCCTATATCCTGGTGAGTGATGTTCGTCATGGCGATACTGCCATCCATGGGCGTGGTCCTCAGGAACTCAATCCTCTCCTTGTAGTGTTTGGAGAAGTCCATTCCGAATTCGGGATGGAACACAGCTATGGGAGTCTTGTCTGGAACCCTGGTCCAGGAGACCATGCTGAGGTTGCCATCCCAGGGGCACCGGCATTCTAGAACCATGCCTTCCTCCAGACGCACAGTGGTCAAAGTCTCTCTCTGCTGGACGGCAACTAAACACAGCACGTTGTGTTCTATTCATTTAATTTGTCTATTGAGCTTGACTGAAATCCATTTCTTCAATTTATATACTTTCAAACTAAATTATAGCAAAGCAGTGTGTTAAAATGAGGTATACGCCGCAAGTCAACAAGCCTTTGTAGGAATAATTATTGAAGTATCCAGAATCAAGAGCACAAACTTGCTAATGTCTTTTATATCTGGCATTAAACAGTACAGGAACTTCTCAATATTGAGAATTTATATAAATACCTGTATGTTGCAGTTTGAAAAGGCTATTAGTTTCTATACTTCCAAGTCCATTGTATTTAATGATTATCACAGCCATTCACTGCTTTGAGGCCATCCCCTGGGTAATGTTAATTAGGCTAATCTGAGCCAGTACACATCAACAAAGTTGACAATAGCCCATGATCAAGCTTCCAAGTTTTTCAAAGCCTTTTTAACCAAGCTGAATGACAGCTGATTTCTAGTCTAGTGATGCCCCAGGGAACGCTCTGACAGGATGAATTAGGAGTTGAAATAACAAGCTTGCCCACTCAATTTATTATGAAGTTATGAAGTTTACTAATTTATTATGTTATTAGGAATAAAAAGTAAAGGAAAGTTTAGGAAACTCATAGATATTGAACCTCAGATTATGAATTATTACCTGATAAATAACTTGGGAGTAAAATTTAAGAGAAATGTACAAGAGCCAGCAACCAATAGCTATCCAACAAAAATAAAAGCACCACATATAGTGTTCTCAGAGTAACAAACCATCAAATCAATCAGAATCAGGCAGAATACGGCATTAAAACACATAAAAATATCAGTTCCATACCTTTAAGGAAAGGGAGAAAGATAAGGAGTACCATGAAGTACCAGTGGTCCTTTTGTACAGCATCCATCTTGCCCCACTGAGGCAGAATGAAAGCTGCATTGATGAGTGAAGAGGCTGTTGGAGCTGCACTTCCTGCAAGATCTCTGGCTGCAGAGAAACACTTGTATTGAGCTACCGAGGGACACTTCACGCTAGCCCACTGCTAGCTCATTCCACACAGAGGGGCACTTTATCACTGGGTGCTGGTAATGGGTGGCAAGCTTATGGCATAATATTGAAAGATGTGTTCCTAAGTTAAAGTTCTTCCTTTTTTTTTTTTTTACTTTAAGTTTTCTAAATTTACAGAAATTGTATCGTATACGAAGTGGTTTTGTAGTTAGAACCTACAACATCATTAATACCCTTTCTACAAACTATACCTGTATATTCACTAGCTGTCATTGCACACTAAAAGATGATATGGGCTACAAATGGTTACAAATAATACATTTTCAGTTCATGGGAAAGGGATCTCTAAATAGAAGAAGTGAGAATGTGTGCCGGGGAATGTTTGTGTGAGAGCTCTACTGGTTAAGCAACAAGCCCACGCTGAGTCAGGGTGTTGGTGCTGTGCTGTGGTGTGGTGAACGAACGTAACACTACAACATTAGCACCCACAGAACAACAGTGTTAGTTTCACTGAAATATGACAGTGTTATCCTCCAAAGCAAAAAGTTTAAACATTTAAAATAGATTAAAAAAAAAAAAGTATGTGTGTGCATCCTTCTTTAAACAGTAATTGTTTACAGTTGTTTTGTACCATTGGACTCAGATCATAGGACACACGAGCTAAAATCTGCCACAAGGAACTTTAATAACTTTAAAAGCTTGATTATAAAACATTTGATATGTACAAAGCACTATACAAAATGAATCATATAAATAATATAACAACACGGTATAAAGGTAATTACAACACACCAATAAATGCGTGTGTGTGTGTGTGTCAGTGTTTCAACAGCTGGGATAGGTTTTCCAGACACTTCAACAGGTAGGAGTTCATGGGCTCCTGTGTGTTCTCCGCATCTGTAAAATGAGACAAAAAAAAAAAAAACCCAAAAGAAACAAGCTTTACCAAAAGAAACTTAAACAAACGGCAGGCGTGAAACATATTGTTAAGATCCGGCGCCGGGGCACAGATGTGCCTTCATCAAAGTGAATGAACGCATACCCTTCTTTGAGGCGTCGCGCGCCTCCTCGACTCTCAACCGAACAGAGGGACACTTCAAAGTAGTCTTAGCCTTTTGAGGAGGAATTACAAAGACATATTAGGAACAGTTGTGTTGACGAGACTCGATGCCGGGGGCTGAATACGTTCTATTTATAAACTTAAGTGGGAGGAGAGAGAGAGCGTGTTTAGGTGCGTGCGAGAGGATGACAGAACCCGCGTGCAGATTTATCCACGTAATACGGGGCATAGGCCGAGATAGAGCGATGATAGTCTTGAGTTTAATTGGACATTTATTGCAGCCGAACTCCAATGTTAGGTAATAAACGCACGGCGTGATGTTTTAGTGCTCGTGTTTATGTTTATGTGTTGTATTGTGTTGTGTTGTGTTTGTACCCTCTGATTGTTATGGAGCAAGGCCCAGAGTGCTGAAGCTCCCATAGAGCGAACTTCCAGTTCTTTACTTTCCAGGCAGGACACCAACATCCTCATGGCCTTGTCTGGGGGAAAAAACACTATCAATCACAATATCCATCACTTAAAACAAAGAAATGTAATAACACGATTGATCCCCCACCCCCTCCGATACGGAAACACAAAGACGGTACCTTTTAAAAGAATAGAAAGAAACACATCCTTCTCAGTAACCACGGACAGGTGTCTGTTAACCCGTATATCACCAGGTGCTGTCACTCATTTTTGACCAACAGGACCCAGCAGCTCCGAGTGAACCAGACATTATCTCAGTCTAAAATCATTAACTTTGACACTACCGTCTTGGGACTTGTGGATACAGACACTGACATTTCTGGCTTTAGTTTGGAGATTAAAAAGTTTCTGGCTTTAGTTTGGAGGTTAAAAAGTTTGTACAATGGTGTGCTGACCATCGTCAGAAGAAACAGAACAAATGATTTGACACATACTTGGGTGTACATATTGGCTGTAATCTGTCTTGGAATGGGAATTCTGTACGCACTAGGATCCAACAACAACTCCAGACTACAGACATCCCTCCCTCCAAATGCTCTTTGAGAAGACTACAGTTAAACAGGCTAGGAAAACGATCGCTGACCTCTCCCATGTCCTGTATTCAGAATACAAACTGCTCCCATCAGGCAGACGCTACAGGGTTCCAATTAAATACAGGAAAAGATGTCTGAATAGGTATAAAAACTCTTTGATCCCTCTATCAGTGAATCTCCTGAACTCGGGATGTAAGGAGGGTGTAAAATGAGGGCCTGTGTTGCAAGTATTTGAATGCACCTTATGTCTGCGCTTGTCTGTGCTACGCACTTTAGGTCTGTTACTGCAATATAATTGCACATATTTTTTATGTGGCAGCCTTTATGTCCACGACAAACGTCCCTAGGGACAAATAAAGTAACCTTGATCGTAATCCAAGGTGAACATTCACAGAGGCATAATTCAGAAATTAGAATATTCTACCCTCCAAACGAATACCATAGAAAACCTCAGGCTATGCCGTTATAAATCTAGAGGACTGTAAGACAGACGGCAACATTCCCGGCTGCCTGCTCTAGTTTTCAGGGTAAGTGTGAGTAAGTGTGTGTGTGTGGGCAAGTCATCTGAGTTATCAAGTGGGCGCCTTCCTTCACCGATGTTTCGTTGAATTAGTCCCACGACACCTCAAGAAGGCTCAACGGTTGATTCCAGCGTCCTCTACCCACTCACAACAGACTCAATCCTGCTGTCCCGCTATCTGTTTCTAGGAACGCTGCACTAACATCTGCACTGCCACCCATGCTAGTTTAGTCGCTACTTGCCAACGCTGAGTTCGAACACACTTAAACATACACTTGCCAAGGCGGTGGGTAGATGCCCAGGCTGGCTCGCCGTGCAGATATCCGCATTGTATCTGCATTCAGTTTAGCTAAGTCTGGTTAGCCCTGCTGGCTTGTTTGGCAGCTTCCTTTGAATGACAAGGCCCACTCAGCTGTCCGGCCAATCTCACTGTGTCAAACCACGGTACACCGGGCCTTAGCCAACACACTGGTCGAGCTGCAGTGGCAGACGTTTGTCGTGAAGATCGTACCTCGCTGAACCTTTGCACAGCACAGTCTTTTTCTTATTTTAACATAAAATGACAGATATTTTGCACGTATCAGCTTTAAGTTTGGTCTACCCTCCACTAAACACCTGCTTATCCATCTCCCTCTCCACCCTCCTCCTCCTCCTCCTCCTCCTCTACGCTCTCCCATACCATTGGCGAGGACGTGGCTCCTGTTGGCGGGGCAGAAGCAGAGGTTGTGGAGGGTGAGCAGCGCGTGGCGTCGGTGCGCCGCCAAGTCGGCCAGCAGATCCAGGGCTCCGGTCAGCCTGAGGATACTCTGCTGGCCGTCCTCTCCGAACGAGAGACTGACCAGCAGCCTCAGCCAGAGGCCCGGCAGGCCCCCGCCCCCGCCGCCGGCAGCCTTGCCGCCGCCCGCCTTCGCCACAGACACTGACAGGAAGGCCTGCAGGAAATTACTCTGAGGGAGAAACACAGCAGAGATTTGTCATGAGCGTTAGCGACGCGTGGGCTGATGTTTTGGAGCCGATCCCCGGCGAAGCTGAGAAAAAGTAACTGGGAACGAAAAAAAAAGCGTCTGTCATTCATAGTGAGCTCCGTGTGTTTGTGCTACAAACATTTGATTCTGACACATAAACAGATGCTTTCGAAGTCCTCCAGGCTTATTTTTATAACGGAAGGAGCATTGAAGGAGCTTTGAAGAGGCGTTTCCATAAACTAGAACTATGTTTATGGCATTTTCATTACATGACAGTGTACATCATCAGCATGCAGTCATACGGTCATTTTGATTTCGTTTTGGCGCCGAGTGAGTGTCCTGTCCACTATGCATGAGCGCTGTGGCAGGTACGTTGTATAGTAGCATCATACCTTTTGCAGGAGGCCCCTACAGTCGCGGCACATGGCCAGGTTAGCCAGAAGGGAGAAGGCTAGCTGCTGGATGGAGCTGTTGTCTGGGGCAACCCCTGAGGCGAGCTTCATGACACAGTGCATGAGAGAACTACTGGGGGTCCCTCTGATACCCGGGGCGACACCATGGCCACTGCCACACAGAGAACTGCATGCTGGGAGAAGAGGAAAAAAACAAAAACAATGATGTGTGCAGAGCTGACAGGACAGCTTTCTCAGAGAAAATGACACTAATAATGCTCAACGACACTGATGATGAGCAATGTTGAGCAGGGAAGGATTTCTGGCAGCAGGTTTTTTTTGCTCTGTTATTTTAGTTTTGTAAGCGCAACACTGCCATCCGGTGCTAGCGCGAGCGCTACCTGCATGTATACTGAAAGACGCCTACGCAGACAAGAAACGCGAACGTCCAGACGTGGGAGCGTGAACCAAGCTTAAGGCAACCTGAACACAAACTTAAGAAGTCTGAAAGTGTATGTGAAGTATACACGCACTAGCATGATTTGGTACAGCAGATTTGGTACATGATTTAGCTAGCATGATTTGGTACAGCATGGTATTAATCAATGACCTTGCATGCTGATGAATAGTTGTCTTAATGTGCCTACCCTAGTTTTGCACTGATTGACGGTTGACTCGAGACTTGATAATTGCAAAATATTTTAATCTGAATTAGGCTTGTCACGGTGGTGCCATATTTTATAATGGTGTTGCTTCCCTCCTGTACACCGTTTACATCGGTATTACCGACCTTCGCCACTAGAGGGGCTCGCTGGTTTCCTCGTGAGTTGCATATCATCCCTAATTACCACAGGGATTCCCAGTAATAGGCTTTTATGTGTTTTTATACTGTAGCGACCCGCCACAAAAAAACGGCTATTATTGGGACTGGGAAGTTGAAAATCAAACCATAATTTGAAATAGGCAAATTCTACGTACTGGCATATATAACTTGCATAGTCGCACTGGCTACAAAACGCTCCTTTCCCATGCTATAATCGGCCTTGAACACACTGCACAAACGCACTGCTGTATGTTAAGTACCTACAACATGCCGAAATGAATGAAGCGTAACATATAGCATGCTAACCCACACACACTGGCACTGACTGATGATGTTACTAATTTAAGAACATGACAGCTTGTTGGTTATTGTTGGTATAGCAACAGGCTTATGCTGATGTTAGCCTGAGGTCATCTCAATACCTGTCAAGAAAGCCGGTGCATCAGGAAGCTAACAAGGGAGCTTTCTGCTTCATAATGGATCTCCTGCAGTGATGCGAATCGAGAGCAGCGTTTCCACCGGCGCCTCACACGTAATTTTTCTTTAGCGATCGTTTGACACGGCACTCACAAACTGACACGGTGCTGATCTATAAGATTGAGCGC
>OMKK01083962.1:0-25704 GCA_900302305.1 Polymixia japonica | reverse complement strand
ATTACCGTAACAGCCTTGTATATGTTACGGTAACGCATGCAGAGCGTTACGGTAATGAATGGCAGTCATATGTAGCTAGCAATATCTAGCATAGCTAGCATGACTCAGCAGAAATATTTTCACTAACATTTTGGCTCTATAAAAGTTACTTTTCCACAGATTATCAAATAATTATCTTTTAAACTATTTTAGATATACCATGTTACAGTAATGAACAGTAGTAGTGTGCCCAGGGGTGTATATAAGTACAATCTTTAACATATCTACTGTGAGAACTTGAAAGATGATCTTACCTGATAGACATTTTCAAACTTCTCTTCCACGCAATGCATCATGGGACAACAAAACTTTATTTAATAGAACACAGGGATTTTAATGGAGCCAAATAGCTCTGTTGCGGTAATGAACGATTCATGCTCCGGACACATCTGTTTGTCCCAAAAAATAATAATTCACAAATATTTGGCCCAAAATGGTAACACTGCTAGTTAAAGGGTATAATTCCAACAATTTTTTGTATTTATATACAGTATATATTAAATTATGGAGAGGTATTGTGATAGTTTGGGTTTAAAGTGAAACAAAATAAGTCCGGACGCGTTACGGTAATGAACTTTTAGATTGAAATGTTGTAATAAAATATAAAGTAAGACATCAAATGCAAAGACAACAGTAGTCCTACAATAAGTACATACCACAGTATGATATATAATAGATAAGTATGATTGTTTTAGTAGTTTAGTCTGTCAAATCCTCACAGACATGACAAAATGCAGTTTCGTGAGAATCGCCCATATAGCTCCTATAACTAGGGACTTTAGCATTATAGCATGGCTTTTAAAAAGAGTATTTGATCCACCAACAATAAATCTGGAGCCTTAAAGCATATGTGGCTACTAACGGTTTTGCTGAGTTTGTGCTGGCTGCGTTGGCCTGGTCTCCCTGAGATGGCTGGGCAGGACTGCTTCCATGGGGCTGAGGGCTGGTGGCTGGTTTCGAGGTTGCAGAAGAGGAGGGCTCTACTGCACCTGGAGGAGAACTCTCAGTTGCAGCTGCTTCTGTATTCTGCTCTAATGTCTCCTGCTGTATCTCAGACTTGATTTCCAACTCTTGAACTACTGGAGGCACCGCTGTAGTCTCCTCTCTCTGCTGCAGCTCTCTCAGATGTCTCTCTTTGTCTTGCTCTGCCACCCGTTCAAATAATTTGAATGTCTGTAGAAGGAATAAAAGATTAGTGTGGAAATTCTCCGACCAACTATTAAAACTTGTCATACCCTGCTACACAAAGCAACAAGCATATATACAGAACGATCAAATTACGTTAGAGCTCGCCATCAAATACAAAATATCCATTTGACTACTTGACATTTTACCTTAAGAACCATTTTCTCCGCCACACCGGGAGGAAACCCCATCCGGTCGTTGGGATTTGAAAGCAGGCGATAAAAGTCCGTCTTACGGTACAGAAAGCCAAAATAGACCTGAAGAAACTCCTGTATGTTTCCAACATGCTGCAAGATGCCCAGCAAAGCGTTGTCATACATCTCTGTCATTTCCAGCGGTGATGCCATTGCGATCAACGTTGTAATCGATTCACTTTATGCTTTAGAAGTTTTAATGCTGCGTATTCTCAGGCATGTAGCAATTATTTATCACAATAAATATAAGTTGATCGCCGAGGAGGACTAGTTAGGTAATGTGTTGATTTTGCACATCCGGTTGGTACAGGTCAAAGCATTGTCCGGTGGGAACGACTCTTGAATGAACAGTTCCGTATTTCAAAATCAAAGAATCAATGAAAGAAAAACAAATCTGTTGATATTTTTGAGATCTAATTTAATTGCTCAAATGTTTACGAAATTAATACCCTAAATATAACGGGATATAAGAATAGCCAATTTCAAAGTCTTCCGCTAAATCCTTCTGGCCCTTTTGGTAGAAAACATGGCTGCGTCCTTGAGCAGCACTGGAAGCGTGATGTTATTGGTAAGAAAAGTGCTTTAATTGTGTACATCTAGATGAATTATTCTATAAACATGCACACGTATGTTCTGTTCCGCTGTCTTTAATTGGCCAGCAAAACGGCCAAAATAAATAAATAAACGTAACTTGGCTGCCTGGTTAACATTAGAGCAAACGTTGGCCAATGTTGACGCTAGATGTATGACCGCGGTGATAAACATTACATCTTGACATTACTAACAGGAATTCTTGTCTAGTGTGTAGGTACCATTCCAACCGTATGCCTTTATTTGGCAATTCAATGTTTTCTTCCCAATTTAGACGTAGGTAATCCTTCTTCGCCAAAAGAAATAACGCCCGTTTTATTTTAATTACTTTATTTGTTTATTCAATTTGATAAAAAGTAGTACCAGATGTACAGGGTGTATGCTGAAATTAGGCGTGGGTATGTTTCTATGTGTGTAGAGGAACATTCATTTGTTTAATGGCATTACGAATATTCTTTGCTGAGAGATTGAGAATTTCTCCTGTTTCCTCCAGAGTGCCTTTGCCAAGACAGGCATTTTGAGCCCCAACTTTGGAAGCCGAGCCCTTCATGTCTCTGCAGTGCACTGCAAGGTAACTAGACTGAAAACATTCCCACAGTCCTTGGAAAAATGTAACCCATGGGTTGTTGTTAAAGTTGGTTTAACTACTTAAACGAACAGTCAGATATTCTCATTCAGTCATAACTGAAGAGGTTTTTCTGACATCTGGTCTCTATTTCCTCTTATATCAAGAATCGAGCAGCTCGTATCCGTGTGGGGAAAGGTGACAGACCTGTGACCTATGAGCAAGCACTTCATCCTCATCACATAGGCCATCGAAAAGGATGGCTGTCCCAGCATACCAGTGAGTTTCCTTAAAAGTACATGACCAAGTCCATCAAAACAATACAACGAAATTATTATAATTCATGCAGATCCTGCGGAAACATTGTCGATTGCTTATGTTGCTAATGCATAAGCAGGAAAAAAAACGTTCATATATATTTTTCTTAATTTATCTGTGCTAGGTAACCTCCAAGGAGAAGAGGGAGCAGCTGAACGAACAATAGAGGACGTGTTTATCAGACGCTTCATCTTTGGAACCTTCCATGGCTGTCTGGCCAATGAGCTTGTGATAAAGAGGCGTGGTAACATGCTCACCGTGTGTGCATTAATGCTACAGAAATTACCCCCTCAGAAGTTTTACTTCCTAATAGGCTACTCGGAGTCACTGCTCTCTCACTTGTACAAATGCCCTATCAAATTAGAGATTCAGACCCTGCAGGATAAGGCAGTGTACAAGTATCTCTGATGGAACTGTATATACATTTTGTTTGTGATGACACAGTGAGGCAAATAATTCACTGCTCTAGCATGGTAACTAGATTGTCTTCTAGAGATAGTATACCACCAACATAGGCAGTTGGATTGTGCTCTTTTACATAATGCAAAGCCAGCTCACTTTACTGAAGTAGAAAAATAAATTGTACATAAATTGCTTATTGGGTGATCCATCCACGTTTGTTCTTTAAAAGGGCTATTCCACTGAGTAGTAAGTAGACATTTTCCTAAAATGTCCCACGACTTATCAGTTTTATGTTATTTGTGATGAGATCTCAAGATCAAGGAAAATCCAATCCTATATCATGGAATTGCATTGTGATAGTGTAAACAATTTTATGACATTCACTTACCTGTAGTAAGCATGTCAAATTATAAGGAACAAATGTTTGACAAACATGGCAGTTGGTAAAGTTTCAACCATCACACAAGTACATTATATTTGATTTTAAAAGCTCAAAAACAAAAAATCTTGAAATTTAAGGAAAATGTAACTTGAGAAATAACCTTGAAGTCAGTTTTGGTATAGCCTATAGCCTTTAGTCTTTAGTGTTCAGAAGCAGGACACACACCAAACCAACAACACATCCTCTTTGAATACTTTCACTGACAAATAGAAACACTTTCGATTTTTATTGGCTTTGTCACAGTTCAGGCACATTCACATTTAAGGCACATGAGTCATGTCCTTGTAAAAATATAAGGCACAAAGATTAAAGCATTCATTCATATCCAAGGTTTGTTTTGTTTTTTTCCCTTGATAAATTCCTCACAAATTACAAAATGTCACACACAAGATATATAATCAGCATCACAGATCATTTCCCTCTTCAACTAAATGGCTCTTGGCAATAATAATTATAATAATTAATACTCAACCTAAAAATTTCAACAATACCAAAAGTCAAGATAAGCTACGTCTATTCTCTAACTTGGAGGCAATGATCGGTCTTTGCTACCTCAGTCATTCCCAGCACAAGTGTTGTAAATATAAAATAAGATCACATTCTAAGAGATTGAAGAGAATCAACCAACATATAAGTTCTTTAGCTGTGCATTGTTGGGGGAAAAAAAACAAACCTCAATCCCCACTATCCACAAATGGTACCATATTCAACACCAGTCAATACCGTTATTGGGTCTTCATAATGGATAAAATGTTTTGACAGTATTCAGGTCCCTGTACTTGTAAAAAAAAACAAAAAACAAAACATTGCTAAAATAAGTTTACAGTGCAACATTGCAGTTCATAGATTGTCTGAGAAAGCAGGTGGTAAAACTCCCAATACACACATTGGGCCAAGAGTTTACCCTAAAAAGCTACATCTAAAAAGAACACACAAAAAAAACAACTCCTAGCACTATGAGACACATTAGTGCAGCTTGAAAAAAAATAAAACTACCTACTACCATGATCACAAAACATAAAAGGTGCTTGTGGTAGAAGATGCCTCTGACCAGCTGATCAGGCAGACAACCCAATGACATCAGGATGATGTCAGCGGTTTGTGGCCTCACAGCCTTAGCTGTAGTCTCAGGGCTGCGTTCACACCAGCACTGCTGCAAACTGTTTACTTTTTGATGTCACGGCAGCTGTTACCTACACAAGACTGGAGCTTTATAAGTCGTTGGTTCATAGCCTGCAGGAGGGCTGGGTCCACCTTTTTCACAATGTTTTCCAGCTGGTGGGGGTCTGAAGTCAGGTTATATACTTCCACAAATGACTGGAGAAAAAATAAATATAAATAGACACAAAATGTCACAAATCCTTCATTATGTAGTAGAACAGCAATACATCAGCAACAAATGACCAATTTAATGTATGCTACTTTTCTTGTGTGCATCGTACACATACCTCACTGTCTGCAAACTCGCAGTATTGGAGGTTGTGTTGAACCAGGGTCCTGACGCAGGCATATGTGTTGTTGTAAGCATCCTCACACACACAGTCAGGGAAACATTGCTGATGAGTGATGAAACAAATACCGTTAGTTGCCTCCCTCACAGACACGCAGAAACAATGAATGTATGGTATAGTCGAATAATAATATTACATTTTATTTAGAGACTTTACAAAATAAAAAAATTTATAATAATAATGAAAAAGCCTAAATTAATTAAAATAGCTGAATAAAATAAAAAAAAGATAAAAGAAAAGAATGACACCTGATGACAAGTGTTGCTGAAGGTTGAAGGTCTGTCTATGTAGATTTAGAGTCGAGGAGAGAATATGAAGAATTAATTAAGGTAATAATAACTCACAGACAGGCCAGGGCCAAGTTTGGGGCAACCGGGGTCTGGCAGGGGATGTCCTTCTCCTGTGTATTCAACAAGGAAGAAAGGGCGCGTAGTGCCGTTGCGCAGTGAGGGGGCCTACCAGTAGGAGAGATATAAAACTTTTTTTTTTTAAATGATTAAGACAGAAAAAAACAGTACAAATGGAAAAAAAAAAAACACATTAAGAGATCTGACCATCTGAGAGAGGAAAGACTGCCCATCCATGTTCACGGAGGACAGGTTGACGCCAGATATGTCCAGTATGGTTGGAGCCAGGTCAATATTCAGTACTGGAGCCTAAAGGAGTAATTCACCCCATGAAAGATAAAGAAAAACAATAAAAAATATCAATAAGGCAAATCTCAAAAAACATTTGAAAGAATGAGAGATTTAAATAAAATTAAATACACCTATATAATGTATATGATAAGTGATATTTACTATTTACTACTACTTGCATCTATGAAGCAGCCACGGGAAAGAGAGGAAATGAAAAAGGGACAATGAAGGAGGGTACATATATGCATGTGTCCAGTGAAGGGTTGGTTCTGACCTGTAATGTCTGCTTTGGTTTAATGCCAGGACCACGGACCATAAGGGGGATCCTAATGTCGAAATCGTACAGCTGTCTCTTATCAATGGGCAGAGAGAACTGTCCTGAAACAGTAAAGACAACTGATTATTGGACGTGAACACGCGGAGGAAGCATTAAGTTGTGCTATACGTCACACGTCTTGGGCTGTTGTTTTAGCAGACAGAAAGAGAACATCCATACCTGTGTGGTAGCCATTGTCTGAGGTGTAGAAGATGTAGGTGTTATTGAGTTGTTTCATATCAGTAAGTTTCTTGACTAGCATCTCCACCATATCATCCACAGATAAGAGAGTCTGCCACCTGGAGGAGAGATCATTCCAGCATTCAGGTGAAAGTTGAACCACAACTGCCTAATGCAGAATGCCTAATATTATTCCAGCCTGTATTTTAAGCATAAAATCAGAAGTGATTTATATCAGGGGTTCTCAAAACTATTTATCTTGAGGACCCCCAGATAGACAAGCAGATGAGCCATAAAAGGGATACAACTTACTGCCAAAATAAAGGAAATACCAACATAAAGTGCCTTTGTAGGGTGCTGGACAACCACAAGTCACAAGAAAAGCTTTAATATTCCTTGGCATAGATGGAGGAAAATGCTGTCTCAGGCACAGCTGTAGAATACCTAGGCAATAAGTGCTCACACGGGTTAAAATCTGGGGCAGGCCACGGTATATCGTTTTAATGCCCATCAAACCATTAAAGCCGTCCTCCAAATTTTTCTCTAAATGGAAACAGAATGGTGTGTTTAGCGATGTGCAAAAAATATAGAACATTTGGTGTAAAAAAATGAATAAATAAAAGAAAAATCACTTATTTATCAAAAATGTACAGTGGCAAATATGTAATTGATTTATATCAGCAGGGGTTGGCATAGGACAATAGTAAACGGCTCAAGAACGCAAACAAATACCGGAGGTGGTTTTTAAGTGACTACTTAGGCCCTGTAGGTGGGGGCAGTCATGCCGGAAGATCCCATTCTCATCAGGATTAAACTGCTGTACCCTAGCATGAATGTGATGACCCAAACCACTGTGAGAGCCACAAGTGTAAACCACAGGAAAAATCACTCAGACCTGTAGAATTCTCTAATGCGAGTTGCAAATACTCATCTACTTCTTGAGAACAGGTTGACTCATCTGCCCATACGTCCGTTCACTGCTATTTAAACTACTGTCTGTGTTCTTAGCAACACTTCCCTTGCAAAGTGCAAACTTAGCTGTACTAAGGGGTTTAGTCACTGCAACCTACCATAGTACCACTCTCACACAAAGTTTGATGATGCTGCCTGTTCATGCCTTAGATGGATATTTGCAGTCTACTGACCCAGAGTTGCCTTTCTGTTTTTCCTTGCATCTTGAGACAATTCATTAACATCAGTCAAGGAGTATGCACCTCCATTCCGCTGCTCCTAGTTTATAATGTCTTTCACTAAATGGTTCCACGCCAGCATCGTCTTAACTACTGTGTCTTCTGACAAACAACTTGTCTAGTCTGTCACTGTAGAACCTGTCAAACATGCCCCAGCAATCAACCGTTTCTCAAAGTCACTGCAATTTCTTGTTCTGTGGTAGCCAGAATAACAGGCAATTGGGTCAGTCCACCATTCTTACCTCATAATTGCTTAGTTATGCGAGGGATCAAATGTGTAGAAGCTTTGCTTTCAAATTCTTTGTGTCTATCATACTCTAGTGTTTCCTTTATTTTGGCAGTTGCTTGTAGATAATAAAGATTGATATATTCAACCTGGCAAAGTACTAATAGCATTTTTTCCTCTTGTTCTCAAGGTGGGGTATGCCCCCCCCCCCCCAGGGAGCCTTGAATATCAAAGGGGGTCCCCAGACCTCACATTGAACCCGATTCAGACAGCGTCAACTTATGCAGGTCTCACGTGAACAGAGATACACATGTTTAAGCCGTTTTTATTCAGACTCGACATATTTGATGTGCGCATTGTGGATTTTGTGCATAGCTGTGCTTACTTACAGGTTTATATAAAACCTTGGCTTCTATGCGTTTGCCATCAGTATGGCGGAAAATCTGACAGTGGCTTTTTTGCCTTTTGTTGTCTTCCTGGTTTTATGGCTTTCTGCTGGGTCATTGCCTTTAACTACTATGCAGTTTTGATTCAGTTTTACGTAGGACAACTGCGCACAAGACTGAATTGGAAGGATATACTATATATCCAATATACAAAATCTAAAATGATTTAGGCTATTCTGCACTTTTGCTTATCAGAAATGACAAAGCATTTTTGAAAAATAAGAGTTAGAGTGAGCCTCTTAATGACAACTGCATTCTACTTAGCTTACTGACAAGCCATTCTTTTTTCACAAACACATCTTACGTTGCATGACTTACCAATTTATTGTTTATGGAATGTTATATTTCCTGTTCCTATAAACTTGTTTTTGTTCAGTTGAAATGTGTTGCACTTATGATGTTTGGAAGGCTTAAAGGGGAGCTATTATGCTCAGCTCTTTATGTTTATCCTGGGACTCCACTAGCTTTGCATGATTCAGTTCACAAAAGTCCTTATTTATCTTATACCGGCCCATTATGCAGCCCCTCTGTTCAGCCTGTCTGAAACAAGCCGTATTAGCTCCTGTCTCTTTAAGGCCCCCCTCCCTAAGAGCCCACTTTCTTCTGATTGGCCAATATCCTCTCACCGGTGTGAAAGCAAACTGTAAACCTACTAAGTAACATATAATTTCTCATTCTTGATTGGAAATGGCAACTTCTCAAATCCAACCGTACATGTTCGAGCCTGAATCTGATCCGGAATATTAGAGTGGACAGCACGAACATCTGCAGTAACAAAGATTACAGCAAGACGTCTCTGTTTGCTGTACATGTGGGAAATGAGCTAAAATGCTGACTGAAGTGGAAAACTTCTGCTGCCAGGAAATAGCAAAGGTAACGTAACTACTAAAATGTTACTCTGCTATCGCCAAATGACTGTATAGTATCTCCCTGCATGGTTATAGTTGATTGCTTATTATTCGAAAAAACTTTGTTGTAAAGACGCATGCATTATCTTTCCCTCATCATCTTTGACCGGAGAACTTTTGTCACTGCCTGGAGCAGATGACCTTATAAAGAAATCCGTCCCGAGTTGACGTCAGCTCGTGCAGAAAGTAGAAAAAAAAAGTTTGAAACCTAGTGTTCAGAGCAGTCTGAAGCCTGAGCTTTTTGCGCACAGCGATTACTTTATCATTTGTTTAGCTCATTATTTGAACCTTTGGCCACGTTTAATATGAACGTTTAATATGAACATCCAACATTGTAACATTATATATATAATTATATATTTGACAGAAAATAAGGAAAAGCATAATAGGTCCCCTTTAAAACACAATGGAATCTCTTCTTAATAGTGCATTTTTACACATCAGTGCCTGGCCAATACATAAATATTCTTTAGTGTATCTACTCATTGGAATCAAGAACTGCACCAGGAAGCAGGAGACAGAGGCCTGAGATATTCCTTCCAGAATACAAGACACCCTGTCTAGTTGCATGTGCTTTTATGGCCTGTGCTTTTATGGCGTTATAAATAAAAAAAAATAAACTAAGTGACATTAGATCAATCGATTAGATTCTGAAATGTATGCCATTACTTGCTCTGTGAAAAAAAAAATAATAATAAAATTGCCATCCCTACCAGAAAGGAAAAAGTGCATGTTACCAACAACAACACTGGAGACACATCGTGTGTGATCTGGCTCTGCAAATCATCGTTCAAAATACGACACAGCTCAGTGATTCAGGCAGTGCATAAGCGACAGGATAGTTATGGAGTGTTGTCAAAATACCATTCTAACTGTTGGGCACGTGGGAAAATTACGTGAAATGATGTGAGCAGCTCTGAACGGTGATTAAGTTAAGGTCTGAATCGGGCCATTTGGGAGCAAATCATTTGTATCACTGTGAAGTGCAAGGATTGGTACAATAAAGAGGAATTATTAGCAGCTGCACCTCTTCCTGTAGGCATTATCCAGATAGCTGAGTGAACTATTAAGCATGGGGTTATGGGGCTGGCGCAGCAGCCAGTGTTTATCCTGAAACACACACACACACACGTATAGACAGATATCCATTGGACAGGCTGTATAAAATTATGAATCAAAAAATTACAATATTTAATCCCCGATAAAACCACTCATCCCACAGCTCTGAGTTAATGTGTGTGTGCATCTACATCTGTATTGCCACAATGTGTTGTCTCATGCATACCTTCCCTGGTTTGTTAAAGCTACCATCACGAGGGGCTTTAACATCACTAAATTCCTTCTGATACTGGGGTGCAGCTGTCCAAGGAGAGTGAGGTGCTGGAGGGCACAACATCAGGAAAAATGGATGCTGAGGACTCATGTTATCCAGGAAGTTCAGTGACCTGTTCAACTGGGCAAATGGATAACCAAGAGATAAACATTTTTACAGTTGATAAATATTAAATCAGCTTTCACATCGTTGCATTCTTTCCAAAATGCATTGATTCTTGCCAAATAGTCAGTAAGTCTAAGGATGGTCTTGTGATCAACAGGTAAAATCTAAGGATGGGGCTGGAAGACTGATGATACGGGAGATTTCAAATAGCATGAACTCTGAACAGGATGTGCAAAGTAACAGGGTTTATTCTGTTCTAGAGTAATGGTAAGGCAGAAACGCCCAGCCATCACATGATAATAAGATGTGTTAGCAACATGTAACCTGACAGGGAATGTATCTGAGAACCCACACAGCTGGAGTAAAACGGACCACATTTTGTTACTAAAACAATACAACTATATAACTATCAATGCTTTGTGTAAGAATGTATGTTGATTTGGTTTTGTGTTTTTGTCTAGAGACAATTATTAGATTATACACATTAGACCTGTAGATGTGCACTACATTTCTCATTTCCTGGATTGCTAATAAAACGGCTTTTTCTGTTGATCATTAACTTGTTACATAAGGGACTGCTTTAACAATACAGGGCAATAAAAAAAGGACAGTAAAGGAATTATCGTGTATATTTTATGTGTGAAATTGTTAGTGGCTGCTGTAGAGGGTTTGAAAAAGTGTACATTTTGCTTTCTTCTGGGCAAAATCTACAACCAACTATAACCCCCCCCCCATAGGATCCTATCAAACGTTCTTCTGAAGATCATCACAGATACGATGCCGCTGTAGAGACTTAGTGCAGGTTAAAGACACAATGAAAAAAGGGATGAGAGATGATGTTGAGAGATAACCACTTACAACAAGGTCTGTGAGGTAGTCTTTTTGGTAATTATCTCCATGCTGCTCCTCTTTGCCGTTGGATGAGAGAGTGTAGTTGTAGTACTGGGAGTTTCCAACCTGCATCCACATAGGTTATGATGACAGCATTACTTGGATGAATTGTATGTGTGTGTGTGTGTGTGTGTGTGTCTCACCAACGCATGCCACTGGTCCCAGCCAGGTGGAATATGAGCGACGCCTCCTGCTTCCTTCCTGCCATACTGATGGACATAGAAAAGTGTCACAATCAGTGCGCAAAATACGGAGGGTCCGAGACCCCTTGCTTGACACTTGAGACCCCCTGAAAGCCTCAACGGCAAAATTTAGCTTTTAATTCTATGAAGGAAAGCGGCCCCCCCAGTTGCCACTGAGTATTTCGCACATTGGTCACAATCATTAAACACATTGTCCCAGCACACATTCAGGACTTTGGAAGAAGTACTCATCTCTGACAAAATCTTTAATCTTATGTCCACAAGCCTCACTGTGTAACTATGTGACTGTGTATGTAAAGCGACCTTGGGTACCTAGAAAGGCGCTATATAAAATAAAGGCATTATTATTTATTATTATTTTAAACATTAAGCATGCAATTCTGTTTCCTTATGCGGTAACTCAAATACTGGACAGACTACCTAGCTGAAACAGATTTGGAGTATGAGGAAGAGTGTCAAAGAAAACCCAATACAGGCAATCATATATCAGTATCTAGGCTGTGAAAGAGGAAGAATGATCTTAAACTTCTACACAGATAAATAAGCTATCAGTTCAGACATGTCTTTTCTAAGAAGTAGACAAAAAACTGTGTGTGTGTTGAAATGGTGTGTGTGTGTGTGTGTGTGGAGGTGTTAGTGCTTTTAACTGCTTGCATGCACACTAATTGACTTGTGTTCATTATATACATTTAATTTTCATATTTTGTGAATGTCTCATTACCATCTACTTGGCTTGTGTTCATTGTATTTATTTATTTCATATAATATTTTATATTGTTTCCCTGCTGTTTTTTTTCTGTGTTGTGTTTTTCTTACATCTCATCTCATATACTGTACATGGTATATCTGTTCAAACCTGGTTTAGATATTTCCCAGCAAAGAAAGTCTGGTACTTCTGTTTGCTGAGGTAGATGGGGAAGGCCTCAGCCTCGGGGCCTTTTTGCCATAGAGGGCTGGAGCAGTTCCCGGACACTGAGTTGTTCCTCACTGCATGGTTATGGGGGTACTGCCCAGTCAATATACTGCTCCTACTGGGGCAGCAGAGTGGTGTGGCTGTAAACTTTAGAGAGGGAGGAATAAGGTATGGAGGAAAGGAGAGAATGATCGTAGAGGAGTAAAGATAACTCAATATGTTTTTCAATTCTCTCAAAAATCTGCAATTATAGTTGATCTAGCAACAGCAATCTATCTGGAACTCACAGCATTCAAGAATGTTGCTCCAGCATCTCCAATCAAGGCCTTGGTTTTCTTCATAGGGATCTGTAGAATGCATACAGGGATATGTAGACATGAAAATTGATTTATGTCCCAACATGACCTCCACATGCACATTTCCAAGAGCTGAGGCTACGAAAAAGGTGGCTTGTCATCTATTTCTGATAAATATGCAAAGAAACAACTTATGTAAAAATAATAAATACCCTATATCATACTGTATGTAGTCTTTGATCACTTAGCTTGGGCTTGCCAGTTTAACATTTTAACTGACTTCACCCCTCTAGAGACCTATTGAATTGCTTCACTGTAATTTGCCTCTAAAGGTCTAAGCATACACGTTACGCATTGAACAAGACACAGGAATCAAATAACTTCCCTTTCTTAAAACTTAAGGACTCACAACATAGTCTGATAGCATTTAATTTGCATATAAACTGAGACACATGCGCTTCTCACCATTCCCCCAAGTTCAACATCCTGGTCGTCGGCGAGGATGAGGATGATGTTGCTGGGCTCACATCCTGTACATCTGATAATAAAGCTAAACAGCGCTAAGAACAATGTGCTTCTCACGGTTGCGAGTTGTCTTCGCTGTCGGTTTTTCAGTCCAGATCTTTTTGCCGAACTTGCCATTAGGCCAGTGCACCGGGACGAGACACTGGTTGTGTTAGCATAGGTTTCGTTTCCTGTTAAGAGCAGAAATTCTCCAACACTTATGGAGAGAGGAGCTGGTCACAACTGCAGCAGTTTGAAAATTTGAGGAAGTAGGCTCGACTAAAGTGGTGGTCATATGATCACTTCTGTTCAGAAGGAGGGGGTGGGGGGATTTACGGGACTGATAATTACAGATTACAAAGGCATATGTATCACGATCATGATTCATAACTGCTTTGTTCCTGAATTTAACAATAAACTAAATGTATGACTACGACTATTGATTCCAAACATATATAAAAAGAAAAGTACTGTGTCAATATTGTATCTAGAGCCTTTGAGTCTGACTATCCCCCAAACGCAGCAACGCAGAGGCACTAGAGCTGTCACATTTTTACTTTCTATTTGGACTATTTTCCACTTTGTTAATCGTAATTTTCAATTTTCCCAGACACCTTTAAAAAATGCTCAAAACTCCCACCTAAAAATCGACTCCCAACTGATTGGCAACCGGTTTGATATCAATTGCCAAGATCTAGAGATTTACATTTTAAAGAGTTGTATTTGGTAGATTAAATATAACCGCCTCGGATTATCAACAATAAAGTGAGTTTTAAAATAAAGTTTTAAGATTCAAAATGTTCTATAGGCAACATGTACTATTGGTTATTCAATATCTAATGACAATAGGATTCTACTATATAAGTTACACCACTTTATTACACCAGAACAAGTCTGATCTCCTGCAAATCAAACATATTATGCTTTACTTTTTTGTATTATTGTATAAGAACAAAGTGTTCTTGCTTCAGCCCACTTTGCTCTCCAAGTGGGCACCCAAATACTTCTAGGACTGAAACTGAACACCCCCACATCCACCCCCTGGATGGTGACGAGTTGGAGGCTCCACGTCCCATGGTGAGCAGGGAGATAATGAGGGTTAAACCCACCTAAACTGATTTTTTTATTTATTTATTTTTTATTTGCAGGATAGAGTTTAGTAGTTGCAGAAATTAAGTTAAGTAGTATCAAATTGATTTGAGGATATTTTAAGGGGGGAAACATAACATAATAGTTTTCTGGAAATATAATTGATTTTTGTTCGCTGGTCTTATGGTGATTGCCTGTTAAGGCTCGGCAAATAGGTGGATCCAAACGCACGACACAGAGACACTGGTAAAGTAATTAACCACGAAGGTTTAATAACTAAACAGAGGCGAGGAAGGAGGGAGAGGCAAAACGGCGTAGTCAGACAGTCCAGCAGGGGGCAGGGGCAGGCAAGCAGATCGGTGGTGCGAGTGATGTTTAAGGCCAATAGCCCAATCTCAATGTCCACACGCACGGACCCACGGACTTTGAAGCGCGTTCCCGCTAAATCCGCGAGGGCTCGGTTCTGTCCCACTGTCAAATCGTCAAGTGCACGAGGGCTCTCTCGCAGACTTTTTGAACCCTTTATGTACACTTTCTGTACGTCCGCATTTCTGCAGACTTTACCTGAGAGAATTACCCACAATTCATAGCGTCGTGCCGTCAAATAAGGGGTTACCAGGGGAAGCCCGGAAGCGTAAAAAAAAACGGTAAACAAACATGGAAGGAGCAACTACAAGAAAAAAAGATGGTACATAAAAACACATGAAATCAGAGGAATGTAGTAGGTTATATTACACACCTAGTTTATTCATCAACCATTTCTTTTAATTTTTGCCTAACGATGCTGTTTTGATAAAAACGTGTAAATTATTTCATATTATATGAATTACCTGTCGTCCACTCTGTAAGGCAAGAGCCCGGAAGACCCTTAAGTGCCTTGGCCGTGAAGAAAGTAAAAAACATGAAATAAAAAGTCCCAAACCCACAATCGTACGTAGCGTTTCGGTGTAGACAAGGTAACGTGATATGTCGCTGTCCCATTTCGAGCCGTTGCAGCCTCTCGCACTCAAGAACTTACCAGGTGACGTCAATTAAGTGTGTGAGGGTTCAGGGCTTAGGCCTTAGGGGGAACATTGAGATTGGACCCTAGACGCGTCTGAAAATTAGTAAAACACACTTTTGTTAAGCAGGTGTTCCTTTTCGCACATAGGTAGCTTCGCGTAGTAGGGTACCGTATGATGTCAATAATGGATTTTTATCAGGTTCTTGCATACATTAGTTGCCGTACGTAGTATCCATGGGTACACTGTCAAATAGATAACATTAATATTGATAAACAAGTTCATTTTAGACAGTGGTATGCATGTGCGAGATGATTCCCCGCCCTACTCGCCACATTACTTTTTTTTTTGGTTACGCCTGGGATTTCCATGCTGAATGGCGTGTGAGCCATCTTGAGCCATATTTACACTATAACATCTTTGGCTGCATCATGTTAGACGGGTAACTTCCGTCGTTGTCTCTCTCCCCAAAGTCTGGGGACGAGGTTCGTTCCGCCGGGCGTAGAGGAGGTGCTCACCAGTCATCTGTCAACATTACCACTCTCCATTGGTCTTTTATTTTAACTGTATTAGTTGCCTTACTTAAAGTTCACTAAATTCTTACAGCTTTACAGTCTGCTGACAGCGGAGATAATCGGTTATGTAGAAATGAACACGGCTAATGTAATGACGGGTTAAGCAAAACACGAATGTTATGTTTCGTATTTCTTTTAACAACGACTAAAACTGCGTGGCGTGGATGAGGATTTAACGTATGGTGTTCTCCAGCTCCTTATTTTCTTATTATTTCCCTTTCCCCCTGCTTCACAGTGTATTGTCTCTCTAACCATGCTTCCATTAAAACGGAGGAGGATCGTCTCTCCAAGTTGCCGTCAGAGCAGTACTCACAACCATGCAAAAAACGACAGCGATAAAGTAATCAAGTTCCCCCAGGTTGTTTTATTCATCTTGGAAAGAAAAATGGGAGCGAGTCGGAGAGCTTTCCTCTCACAACTTGGTCGAAGTAAAGGATTCCAAGTAGAAGAGTTGTACAGGTATGGAGTATTGTCTAAAAAAAGAAAACATAAATCCCTTGCACAACTTGTAGGCCTTCTTCTATATGTGTTATTTCTCTTTCCCTACGCAGCGAATCAGTTTCGCATATTATATCGGAAAATAACTCTGTAGAAGATGTCAGGACATGGTTGGAGAGAGAAAAAGGAGAGCAGGTAGATCATGGAAGACCACCTGTCCAGCTGCTGGACATCAGCTGGTACACAGAGTGCATGCAAGAGGGCCACCCCGTGGAGATCCTGGACAGACACAGACTACAGGTAGACTTTACTTTATAGAGGGGGTTGCTGTGTTCATATGTGTGTATTTAGTGTTATTCAAGCAAGATCATTCTGTCTTTTAGGAGCAACAGAATAACGGAGCGGAAGTTGCAGAGTTCTCTGTACCCAGCTATGCGTGTCAGAGATGCACTGCTCCTCGAGGCCATAACAACCTTCTCACTGTGTGTCTTTTCTTCACTTTCTCCCGGGAAACCTTGAGTTTTCATTTTGCTACATTACACCAACTGTATTAGTATTAGCTCAGTGAAATAGATAGTTTTGAGGAGGTAGTCTAAAAGAGTAGACCGAGCACATCTATTGACACTGCCGTCCTTTTATTTTCTCTCTCTCTCAGGATGCTTTGTCCATCCTGGCAGACAGTGCTGAGTTCAACGAGGATGATGGACGAGGTGTTGCATTTAGGCGGGCTGCAGCTGTACTGAAGTTCCTCCCCAAACCAGTGACAGGGATGGAGCAGCTCAGAGGACTCCCCTGTCTTGGGGGACATTCACTGAGAGTTATCAAGGTCAGGGAGGAATTTTCCTATATCTGACTTTCTATTCTGTTCTTAAAGTCCCTACAGACAGGATTTTTGCTTTAACATATCATTATTAAGTACATTTTGATTGCATAGTGTAATGGCTATGGAAGAATGACACCATCACTGTTAATATTGCGTCCCTACAAACCTCCCGTTCACTATGCAATTGTGTGCCACTGGCACGATCTCCTGGGAAAATAGAAGGACCCACAAATGCGCAACCAAGTGCGTCAACCAAAACAGGAAGAGCCTCTTCTGTGAATTTGTTTAGTCCTCTTGCTAGAGTCTTGCTTCTTTTTTCACTGAGCTTTGTAAACAAATTCAAGTGTGTAGCTGCTGGCCTTTGAAAAAACAAAGAAGTGGCTTGGTTGTCCTTGCGACAGTGATGTAAAAAAAAAAAAAAGTATCACTAGGAAACTCAATGGCTCAACAAAATCAAAATGTCACAATCTTGTCTGTAGCCGCTTTAATTTATCATATTCATCTCTGTTTGATTGTCCTATATTACATTCACAAAAGGTCTAATAAGAAAATGGAATTTGTTTTGGTTCCTATAGGAGATTTTGCAGAATGGAGTGTCAAGTGAGGTTGAAGCAACAAGGCAGTCTGAGCGATATAAAGCTATGAAGGTCTGTAAAGTTTGTTCCCTCTAAATCTTGGTTTGGCAACTTTCTATTTGCGTCATTTGGAACTTGCTCTGGTACCATTATTTGCTGCGTGGCTCCCCCAGGCGTCTCCTTGCTCGCTGCAGTTGGTTATTTAAGGAGAAAAAGTAGAATTTCACTTGGTGAGGTGATTACTAATCTACAATCAGCTGTAAAAAAAAAATGGCCATTAAACTTCATGGGGCTGTACCTCCAGGAGGCGATCTGTGGCGTTTAGAGAACCATATCTTTTGCTTAGAGAATTACAACAACAATGTTTTACAGTTCAAAACAAGCTGGACTTTTCTCCTCCCCTGCAGCACCTCTCTGTTGCTCCTCTCCCCTGTCCATCAAAAACCTCACAAGATGGTGAACAGATTCTTGGGAGTTTTGTGTTGGGCTGGCAATGTAAACATGGTTTAGAAAATGATACTGAAGTGGCATTTGTTGTGAAGATCATATTTCACTGAACTTTCGCAAAGCACACAGTCTTTTTTATGTTATTTTAATATAAAATGCCATAAAAATATAGGACATAGCAGCTTTAAGACATTTTTTTTCATGGGACACTGAAAAATTCTGGGATGCTGAAAACGCTGAAGCTGTTGTGAAATTGTGAGAATGACGTATTGTTTACTTGTTCTGTATCACTGTCTATTGATAAGGAACTATGTTGCAGGTTTTAACAGGTATTTTTGGAGTTGGAGTGAAGACTGCTGATCGGTGGTTCAGAGAAGGGATACAAACCCTTTCACAGTTACAAAGAAGAGGATATACACTCAACCAAGCACAACAAGCTGGTGTGTGTGATTGATTGACAGCCTTCACAGAGCTGTGAGCACAGAGCTGTGAGCACTCTGCGTGCTCCAGATTCTTGCTGAATGAGCGTCTGCTTGTCTTTCAGGTCTTAAGTACTATGATGAGCTCAACCAGCCAGTCACTAAGGCAGAGGCTGACGCTATTGGCAAGATTGTGGAGAAAGCTGTCCTTGCTATGTTACCAGGGGCTGAGATAACTCTGACAGGGGGATTCAGGAGGTATGCAGAACTGATTTAGTGGACTCTTTGATCCAAAGTGTACATTTACAGAATGTATGTACAGAATGATATTGTTTAACACAGGGACCTCACTGTCTGTTTTCAGAGGAAAACTGACAGGCCATGATGTTGATTTCCTGATCACCCACCCAGAAGAAGGCAAAGAGGAGGGACTATTACATAAAGTAGTTTCCCGGTTAGAATCACAGGTAAAATCACACAATACATTTCATTGCCATTTAACAGCGCTAAAACATGACTATTTTGAAGTTGGTTTTGGGAAGGGAGAGTCAGATATGGCCCTTGACTACCTGCACACACAGGAGTAACTCACAAATCAGACAGTTAAAGTCTTTAGAACACAACAAGGGACTTTCTCTGCTGAACACTTTTGTGTCATCCTAGGGTTTCCTGGTGTACCAGAAAACTACAAGAAACAGTTACCTTGAATCTAAGGACGGTCCTGGTCGGCCTTCCTCAAACATGGACCGTTTTGAGAGATGCTTCTTAATCTTCAAACTGACCGAGGACAGTTGTGGGGTGCAGACACAGGGAACAGAACAGCCCAAGAAACAGATACAGACAGATAACGGTCTGCAGACACACGCGCGCACGAATCTCAATACAGCTCAAGAAACTTGTTCAAGAAGTGTATTCAGTCTTGACGCTCCCATTCAGAGTAACGGCGAGTCACTTGAAGTCTTGTGCCCTGCGACAGAACCAAATCTACAGTTACGTCCACATCCTCTGAGCCTGACCCACCCTAGCAAGCCCAGCCTGTATGTGCATGCGCAGGTGGACAGCTTGAAGGCTGACCAGACGGACTCCGAGCCCAAACCATGGAGAGCTGTAAGAGTTGACCTGGTGGTCTCCCCGAAAAGCCAGTTTGCTTTTGCTCTGCTGGGCTGGACAGGGTCCAAGGTAAACTTGTACAACTGACTTCCACTCATCGTTGTCTAATCTAAAACAAATGTCTGAACAATGCTGACTGACAGATGTTATATTTCCCTTCTGTATTTCCCCAGTTATTTGAGCGGGACCTACGTCGTTGGGCAGGCCATGAAAAGGCCATGTCTTTAGGCAGCCATGCTCTGTATGACATCAAGCAGGTATAATATATATATTATATGACCATGTGGAAAATGTTTTGTTTGTAAATTTCTTTCTATTTTATTTCTTTTGCTCAATTTCTTTCTTTATCTCGATTGATTTCTTGCCCTCTTTCTGATGGATTTCTTTCATACACACAGAAAAGGTATCTGAGAGCTTCCTCAGAGGAGGAAATATTCGCTCATCTTGGTTTGGATTACGTTCCCCCCTCTGAGAGAAATGCCTGATCTGGTCTGACTACAAGCTCCATCCAGAGGGCCAAGCAAGCGCCTGATGCCCGGATTTAGGCAATAGAGTTTGTTTGCGCTTCAAGGTTTCATATTCAACGTTGAGTTGAATTCTAGGATTTAATCAATTATGTTTTCAATCACATGCTGCAGTTTTGAAATCTAAAGAACACTGGCACTGGACTAAATGGTAATAGTTTATATTTTGCGTAATGCCCAAAACTATCCTCTTTCGATTAAGACCAAAATAAGTGATGTAATATTGTCTGCCTTATATATTATTATGAATTCTATCAGTTCCTGTAAATTATTTTTAACACTGTGTAACAATGCACTGCATTAAAAGATGTATACCTCAAAACTAACCTTTTCCGTTTATTTTTATTTTCACCATGTAGGAAATATTGTGTTGGCGAGTTGGTAACTCTCACCATCTACTTTAGTGTACTATTAACATTCTCCTCTAAAACAGCAGTATCCCTTGAACTTCTCTCTCCAGTTTCTACCCTGACTATTGCCTCATTATTTGTATTCAACCTATAGGCTAGTCCCATGTATATCATTTGTTGTCCTTATTTAAGATTTATGGTTTTTTTGAGATGGGCAATTATATTTCAATCAGAATGAATCATTTTAGATTTGTATTTGGGACATTTTAGAACCAGAGTTTTGGCCAAACTCCTGAGTCTGTGTCTCAACAGGATACAATGGTATAATTCTTTCTTCTTCTAATGCTCCAAAAAGAAACTCGCACCCTAAAACAAAATATTTGTGAGGTTTAGTCCACTGACTGTAACATTCGTACAGATAGTTGTTTGGCAAATACTTTTTTTCCAATACTGTTGTTTAATTTCAGGCTTGCATGACTTCCTTGCCCTATATACACACCTGTTTACCAGTGACCTACATTTCACCACCTCAACATCTGTGTAGTTTTCTGTACTTTTTGTACGTTATGTAGACCTGGTGTCTTAACGTTGTATCTGATCTCACCTAAAAGCAGTTATTATCTGTTATGCATATATAACTCATTGAGTTTTATTAATTTCTGAAAGAAAAGTGATCAATAAACTTAAATTGATCAGTTATCATCAGTTTGTTTTAAATGAACTCACAATCAAATTCTTTTTTTTTTTTTCCATTTACTCTCAGAAAGGAACTCAGACTGACCACACACACGTGTGTGTGTCTGTGTGTGTGTGAAAGAGAGAGAGTGTGACTTCACAGGCGTTTCCATCGCCTCTTCCTAACAGCCTCATTAACCTCTATATACTGGCTTAACATCAAAGGCAGTGTCACTGCTCACACCTCTGTCTCCTCTCACATATCTGACATATCTCTGACATGGGCACATTCACGAGTATTATGTGTATTTTGTGCAAAAAGTATTTTTGTATTTAAGGTAACATGTATGCTGTAAGTGAGATATTAACTAGTACTATATGTTTAGTTTATACAGTAGAGATAAGGAGAATTCTACTTCAGTCTAGTGTGTCACCAAATCACCATTGACACGTTGCCGTTTTGACACCTTATCTGTGAAACAAAAGTTTGTGAGTAGGAGGAAGACGACAGAGTGACATCCTTATGCTGCCTTGTCCCGTGGAGACTGCTAGTCTGTGCTACTCTCACTGAGAGAGCGAGAGCAAAAGCACAGAATGTTAATGTGCACCTGGACGCAGACGTTTTGCCACAAATTTGGCTTTCCAGACCACAGGGTTGGGAGCCCAATAAAAATAACATTAATATGAAAATGTTGTGAACAAAACTTACTGTAATATCTGATTATTTTTATAATGGAAAGACATATTTAGAAAGTATTTAAGCGGCTACAAAAACTGCTATTCACCATTGCCAATGACCAGCTCCCAAGAAGCTTGACTTATATCCTTCAAAGGAATAAAACAATATTATTAATTAATAATATTATAATTAATTAATGTTATAGAGTAAACATCGAGGTAGCTACAATAGCAATGACACCGTGTTTAAAATGTTACAGGTTCAGTACATTTTGGAACACTATCATCCACCAGAAACCCCAAGAAACCCTTAAGCATACTATCACGTGTCTAACTGTCAGGTTGTGTAAAAGCACAGCTTCCAACTTTGCAGGAGATTTGCAGGAAATTTAAATTTCATGATCTAAGGCATGCCTCATTCTCCACTTCCCTACTTTGTCCATTTGACCAGGGGAGTTGCAGTGCCTGCTTGTCCACTAGGACCAGTCCTACCGGCCCCATCAAAGCCCCAGGAGCCTTTGAAGGCGTTGATAGGGATCAATAGAACAGGGGAAGAGGCCTAACTGACAATGTAACAGACGGGGCGGGCCACTACTGGAGACTACCAGCAAAGTGGATCAATGATTATTAGGCATCATCACCTCCTTGATCTACATAGGGGGTTCATTCATCATCTAAAATAGTCACGTCTACATGTAAATATGATACACAAGTTTTTTTCCCCAGTGTCATGCTATGCTGTATCTCTGTTAAAGCATTGTGTCATCAGAGCTGAAAATCTATGTGAAAGAATCCTTAAGTTAACGTCAATTTTACTCTGCAGTTTGATTCGTTTTAGGATACACTGTGTGTGTGTCTGTGTCTGTATTTGTGTCTGTGTGGATGACATACTAGTTAGAAATGTCTTGACCTTGTGAAATCCCACTAGAACACTTCATCCAGACAATATACAGTACTTTGTTGTGACATATGTCTATCATTGGTCTTCTCAGGGCTGTCCCTGTCAGTGCCTGAGGGGCTGAGGTGTGTTTGTGTCCATAACAGGGTAGCAAACAGCCCCATTAGACATGAAAGGGTCTGAATGGAGCCAATCAAAGACTGGCCTGGCAGGAAGCCGTTACCCCACAGACATCAGCCTGGGACTGGGGCCGAAGGGAATGACTGACTGACTGACTGAGTCGTCTTCCCGTTGTGGATAAAGCACATTTTCACATGCGCCAAAACCGTGTGTGTGTCATTGTACATACATAAAGCAAATTCAAGTACTAGATGTAGTTTGTTACTGCAAAAGGAACAAAATAGACTAGACAGAAGGAACACTAAATATATATTCTATTATGACTTTCTGACAGAAACACCAGACATGCAACCAACAATAAACAACTACAAAAACATCTTGCAGTACAATACCTCTCAAACAACTGAAGTGATTTGGGTAGACAGTGTGGTAAGAAAGGAATATGATTGGCTAAGATTAAACAGGCCTTGAACCATTTTAGTTCTTGTTGCTTGTGCGTCTTGTCTGTTGCTTTTACGTAGTATTTACTGCCTCACTGATATAGCTGTCATTGTCTCATTGTACTGTAATGAAATCCTGTATTCTGTATTGTATCTTCTGTCATATTGTTTGACATTGTTCTCATTGTCAGGTTTCATATCATAATCTTGTCTACTGTATCAACTGTGATTAAATGTTTTATGTTTCATGCGGACCCCAAGAAGAGTAGCTGTTATTTGCTTGCTAATAAACAAATATGATAGAGGAGCAGAATGAGTTTATATGTATAATTGTAAAATGAAAATTGTGACAGTATGGGATGTGTTTCTGGGATTGTGGGCAACATTCCTAAGAATTATTCCTGAGGCAAAACAAACACACACACACACACATGATACAGACAGACACACACACACACACACACACACACACACACACACACACACGACACAGACAGAGACATTCAACAACCAGCTCATTGATTACAGCTAAGAGTTCAAAAGGCCTCTGTTTTCTCTCTCATTTTATATCTTCATCCCTTGTCAACACTCTCTTGCTGCCCTGTTGATGCCATGTTATATCATGGGATGGATGAGTATCAGTCTTTCTTGTCATCTCCCATCCTGATCAGTGATAAAGGGTTTGGTTTTGAGTTCTTTGATGTGGAGCCTGCTGAGAGAGAGGGGCAGACAGGGAACAACAGACCTAAAAGTCAGACGAGAAGTAGGAGACGGTACAATCCCACCGCCCTACCTTAGCAATACAGACACCAACAAACACGCATTCTCTCAATATATCTCATGTTCAGTGCATTTATGTTAACTTTAACTATTATGCTATTATTATGCTATGTTTTCAACTATTAGTTGAATGTTATTTTGTATACTGATAACGAATAATGATGTAATATATCTGTTAGTTGAAAACATAATCAAAAGAGTTCTCTCAAACTCACAGTAAAACACAACACACATACACACACACACACACACACACACGGAGTTCAGATGACTTCGAGGAGAGGGTAGTGGTTAAAATGAATTAAAAATGGGCATATACTAATGTATCCTGGTTCTCGTTATCTTTCAAATCGAGCAACGCAGAAGCTTAATGAAATGTAATGGATGCCTCGTTCAGCCCGTTCAGCCCTACGCGGCCGCGTAACCGTTTCTGCTTAAGTCATTTAAACTATTGTCTCTCTCAACTCTAAAATAGAGATCATGGGATCAAGTAAAATCGGTCTTCTATTAGAGTGATAACGGGGTTGAAGTGGCTGAATGATCCTACCCGTGAAGAGGCTTATGCCCATCATCCTACATCCAAGACAGTCTCGGAAGAGGAGGGGGTATTTTGTGTGCAAATTGGTGTATAGGGCTAATACATTGTGCGTTGAAGGATTAATCTGCTCAATCACGAAATGGTCTATTGATAAGATAATAAGGGTGCTTGAACCGGTGAATGGATCTGGGGACTATGCGCAATCTCCTCGCCTTCAGACGACTGTCTCCGTGAGGGTTGGTGCTAATAGCTCATTAAGTATACCGGCCACTTCAAAGAGACGCGGTGCTTTGATAACTATACACCCAATGAAAGAGATAAGAAGACTGTCACCAAGGCAAAGCCTGGTGTTACGTCTCCCCTCAAATACCGGCTAATATGGTTTTAAGTTGGAATAACGACGTTTGTTCATTTTGTTCGTTTGTTTGAGCATTAGGCTTGTTTAATACAATTTCGCAACTAACCCGTCACAGCAAACTGTAGCTAGTTGGGGATCTGCAGTGAAAAGGAAGACCACACATGCCAAAACATAGCAATGTAAATGTTCCAGTTGTAATCAGCGGATGTTTAATCAATAATAAAAAAAAAACAATTTAATCAAATATAAAAAAACACTCAATCCTCATTATATTAACCTATAAACTAATTTATGAACGAAGCTTTAAGGTGGAATGATGGAAATGTAACTTCATGTATTTAATAATTAGGAATTATTCGATTGACAACATAACACTGAATTAATAGTGGTGGTACACTTAAATTCAATAGTTGATGCATGCAAAATTTGTAAAATGGGAATACTAATTTTGATTAAGGGTCAAAACAAAT
>OMKK01083961.1:0-17524 GCA_900302305.1 Polymixia japonica | reverse complement strand
TGTCTGTCTCTATCTCTCTGTCTGCCTGTCTCTCTCTGTCTGTCTGTCTCTCTCTCTGTCTACCTGTCTCTCTCTGTCTGTCTCTCTCTTTCTGTCTGTCTGTCTCTCTCTCTCTGTCTGCCTGTCTCTCTCTGTCTCTCTGTCTCTCTCTCTCTGTCTGCCTGTCTCTCTCTGTCTGTCTGTCTCTCTCTCTCTGTCTCTCTCTCTCTGTCTGTCTCTCTCTCTCTCTGTCTCTCTCTCTCTGTCTCTCTATCTCTCTCTCTCTCTCTGTCTCTCTCTCTCTCTGTCTGTCTCTCTCTCTCTGTCTCTCTCTCTGTCTCTCTCTCTCTCTCTCTCTGTCTCTCTCTCTCTGACTCTCTCTCTATCTCTCTCTGTCTCTCTCTGTCTCTCTCTCTAGCTCTCTCTGTCTATCTCTCTATCTCTCTATCTCTCTCTCTCTCTCTGTCTGTCTGTCTCTCTCTCTCTCTCTCTCTCTCTCTCTCTCTCTCTCTCTCTCTCTCTCTATCTCTCTCTGTCTGTCTCTCTCTCTCTCTCTGTCTGTCTCTGTCTCTCTCTCTCTCTGTCTCTCTCTCTATCTCTCTCTGTCTCTCTCTCTCTCTCTCTCTCTCTCTCCCTGGACAGACACACCTGCTCTCTCTCTTTCTCTCTCCCTGGACACACGCACCTCCTCTCTCTCTCTCTCTCTCTCTGCCTGGACACACACACCTCCTCTCTCTCTCTCTCTCTCTCTCCCTGGACACACACACCTCTGACTGGTTCAACACTACCTACACTAACAAATAGGTTACATCTTACAAGCAAAAGTGTTTTCGTTGAAAGATTAGGATAATGTGTAACTGAAATTCAATCTAGAGATGTTTAGGTGAAAACCCAAGACTGAAATGTCCACTTACCGTCAGTTTCTAGTGTGAAGCGGTTCTGGAGATCAATGGGACGAGTGGTCCGGTTGGAAAACTGATCCTGGATCTGTCCTCAAACACGTTCATTCATCATCAAGGTGGAGTCATTACTCCAACAGAGTAAAACGTCCTATAGGCAGGAATCCGACAAAATGAGGAGAACCTGAATCTTCGTTGATGAATAAGAAGTTACTGCATCTCTTAAAACGTAGGAGGTTAAAGTCCTGAAAGATGAAAGGTATTCCTATTACGCGAGCATGAATCTCCACTAGGATGAAGACTTGCATCTTCGCTTTAAATTCCCTTGAAGCATCATTGTCCCGCAGCATCGTGGTCCTGCGTCTCTGTACGTTATTTCACTTCAGTAGATTAATATACTGCAGTTGTAGAGTCCACAGTAACGCTCCATTCAACCACGATACTCACACACAGCTAAAGGCAAGTTAATCCAGTCCAGCAGCACTAAATACAGGACTGGACGAGGACTGTCTCAACCAGCCTTTCTACACAGCACATTATGTCCATCCAGACTAGGAGTTTAATCTGGTATGGAGTCTTAATAGCCATTTTTTATGAATGAAGAGACAACATTTTGACAGTATTAGATATATCTGGCTTACTTCATTGTTACTTGTTTCCAAAAGAGTGTATTAGGAACAAGTAAAATCCTTGTTAAAAATAAAAAAGGGAATTGTGTGGTTAAAAAAATAATTTAAAGGTGCTATATGTGAGATTTTGAACATTAAAGTGGCAATCTCGAAGATCTCCCATTTCGTTGTCTTTGGCGGCACCTGTGGTGAAAAGCGGTAATTGCAGGTGTGTAATTGGACCTCACTTCAAAGGGAAAACGCGTCATTAATGCTAATTTGAATGCATGGCAGGGAAGTCGCCACAGACACCCTGTTCTTAATATTCATAATACTGCAAATGCAAGAGCTTTCATCAGTGGATCATAGACTCAATCACCATTGTGTTACGTCATTTGGCGATTAATTAGATTAAATAGATTAACAGACATTTATTTGAATGAAAATCTTATGAATGTCGTATGTAGCTCCTTTAAAACAAACCAAGAACAACCTCTGACAGATCATTCTCCTGGTTGTGTGAAGATGGAGGCAGATATGCTCTGTGCTTCAGGCTGAAGAGATGCATGATGGGACAACAGATAATGGAGGAGGACATGGTACCCTGGAGTTAACAGAAGACAGTGTGAATTTATCCCTCACTGCTGACTAGCAGTTTTCTCATTCTATGCTAGCATACTGACCGTCGCTCTGGGCCAGTAAACATGGGTCCACAGCACATGGCTTGAATGAATAGTTTTTCTAATATTAGCAGCTCCGCTGGAGTCATTTCGGAGTTGTGTACCTTGCACAAGGGCACCTCAGCAGTAGTTGTTAACAAAAAGTGGAGAATTATTCTATAGTACCAAGGCTGACTCTCTAACCTCTATACGACCTTTCTGACTGAAGGGATGTGAATGATAGAGTAAGAGAGCAGGCCTGGGGGTTGATGGTGGCATGTAGAGATCTAACACACCAGCCTGTTCAGCTCTGCTGGGTGGCAGGGACACCCTGGGGCCAAGCCTCCCTGTCAACAAGCATCCAATCTGTGGTCGTATCTTTGAATAAGACCCTGAAGTCCTACCAGCTCCAGGGATGCTGTTCTGCAGCTGAACCTGACCTCTGACCTTCTACTTGAGTCAAATATTTCAGCGTTCTTTCTACAAAGCTTTCTTTACATTATATATTATGTCTACTGTCACAGGCCTGTTAAAACATATGACTTCTACTGTCATCTATAGACTCACCAGAGATAAGCTTGAGACAAACTTAAAATCTCCTCAAACCATGAAGAGCAAATATCTCCCTGATATGATCAATGATGCATAGATGCACACACACATCTCTCTGTGTCCCCACAACTGTGTGGGTCTTATTTACAAACTAATACACCTCGCTTCAAAATTGAACAGGGAGGAGGTTGGCAAGCAATTCTGAAAGTCAACACAGGAAGACTGTTCCCTGTTTTAATTCCTTCAGTAGCACAAGTACAGATATTTTAAACATGAGTATCTCCAGGGGGAATCAAAGCGTGTTCATGTCATGCTCTGTCCACTGAGCCATACATGAACATAAGACAGCAATGTGATGGCAGAAAGAGTACAGTCTTAAGAAATACACCAAACTGAACACATAACTCACATCTAGTCTCTTGCCGGGGCAGTGATCCTTGGCTGAACTTCCCCCGAGATGCAATTAACAGCAGTGGCCAAGCTGAAAGCTCCATGTCCGTTTGAAGGTTTGACAAGAGGATACATGCTGTCTTTCCACCCTGCTTCACATACACACATCTTCTATATTTAACTGTATTAACAGACCTTGGGTTTAGATATGATCGTTTAAGACATGTGAAGGTTATTTTAGGTCCTGCAGACGTGCTGTAGAGAGCAGTGATCTGCCTCATCAAACACAATAAACCCCTGGCTAGTCAAACAAGCACAGATTTAGCCTAATTTCTTTTTTACTTTGCACTTTTAATGATATTGTCTATTTTCTGTCATTAACAGTGATTTATTGTGGTTTTGTGTGGATATCTAAGTGTGGTGACTGTCTTGGTCAGACTCTGTGGTAAAAGACATCTTGATCTCAACAGGACAACCTGGTTAAATAAAAATGACAATACTGGATTTAACAGTGAAGAAACAGGAAAACCACAATCTTGTGGGAAAAATCGTATCCAGAAACCTTGAAATCCTGAAAGAAAGAAAATATCTCTGGGACCTTCCTGACTTCTTCTTCCATGAAGAGCCTTCATGCTAGCATGCAACACTAACATCCCTGCATGCTCTTCATGCTAGTATGCAACACTAACAACATCCCTGCATGCTCTTCATGCTAGCAGACAACACTAACAACATCCCTGCATGCTCTTCATGCTAGCATGCAACACTAACAACATCCCTGCATGCTCTTCATGCTAGCATGCAACACTAACAACATCCCTGCATGCTCTTCATGCTAGCATGCAACACTAACAACATCCCTGCATGCTCTTCATGCTAGCATGCAACACTAACAACATCCCTGCATGCTCTTCATGCTAGCATGCAACACTAACAACATCCCTGCATGCTCTTCATGCTAGCATGCAACACTAACAACATCCCTGCATGCTCTTCATGCTAGCATGCAACACTAACAACATCCCTGCATGCTCTTCATGCTAGCATGCAACACTAACAACATCCCTGCATGCTCTTCATGCTAGCAGGCAACACTAACAACATCCCTGCTTACTCTTCTCTAGTTTATGTATATTTCATACCAGTGGAAGAAGAGCAAGATAGTCAACATCAATTAATCACAGAGTCCTATTAAACAACGCTACTTTTGAAACTACTGTTTTCATTAAGGCTTGATTTCTAACTTGGCCATGTTGACATTTAGAATACACATTTATTCAAGGTGTTTCCTGCTTAACTGGAATGTTTAAATTGTGAGCAAGTTCAGTTCTGGACAGCATGATGTTGTACAGAGTAAGGAGACTGTCCAACCAGAAGGGTTCAATCCCCTGTGAATGCAACCATCTGCCCTGCTGAACGGCTCTTGAGCAAAAAAAAAAAAAAAAAAAGGGGTGCTGTTCTACAGCTGAACCTGCGCTCTGACCCTCCTGTGGCAGAGGTTAAGCAACTTTGTTGTTAAACTTTGCAGGTAAAACCATTTTAATGGACACCCCGTCCAGCCAATCAGAACACAGTATCCTCCCAGGCCACAGTATGATAAATACTAGCTAAACACATTAACCAGGCACAGCTACGGTGCCGTGAGGTGTCCAGTCTCAGGTAACTCTGCCTTCTCCTGTTGTTTTTCAGCCCTTTGCTTATCCAGGGAATGTTTACTGAGCAGGTTGATCTTTTTCAACCCTGCCCTGCTTCACAATCATACCTGAGAGCTGCTCAGTAGAGCCACGCCCTTCTACTTTTGGCTGCTCAAGGGCATCTCAACAATAGTTGTTGAGGCAGGAGAGCATTTCTCCTTCCTCCACCTTCAACGTCCGCCGTCTCAAGTCCCCACTTCAATGCTCCACATAGTCGATGTTCTGGGTCTTTTACTGATTTTTACTGACCGAGAACTAAATGGTTTTGTTTGCAACTCTCTACAGGGAGGTCAGAGGTCAGATTCAGCTACATAACATGACCTCTGGAGCTGGTAGGGATTCAGTGCCTTGCTCAAGGAGACTTCAGCAGGGCCAAACCTCAGGCCTTCCAGTTGAAGGTCAGTCTTCATACTTAACGACACAACCCTGCTGCCAAATAATGAACACTCTGGTCAATTATCAAACATCAAATGAGAAATAAACAAATCAAATCAGGAAAAGGACAAAAACAGCAATAATAACAATTATAAAACAATATTTTTATATAAAAAAAAAAAACCCTGATCCATTCTGAAAATATTAAAATACTAGTTTTAAAATGGTTTTAACGAGCTAAAGAGTACAGCCAGAATCTCTTTTACCTCTTTTGTTATGATTAGTTTCTGTTTGGATGTTTGAAGTTCAGATAAATGAGGATCTACTATAAACCATCATCCAACAATTAAAACATTTTCAAATGTAAAAATAAAAAACAAAACAGTGAGTTTTTACATGTACCTTCTACAGGACAAAGCAGCACACCCTGCGGTGTCAACATGAAACAGAGAGACATATTGAACAGTAAAATATTTCCTAAAAGGTTATTGTTTTGAGTAACGCTCAGAGGACACTGATAACCAGCCACAGTCCAGATGTGGGAACAGCATGACTTGGGACAGACTGATGAAGACCTTCTGGCTTGGACAGACTGATGAAGACCTTCTGGCTTGGACAGACTGATGAAGACCTACATGTCTTCTTCATCACCACTTGAACTTCTTCTTTTTTCTTGGTACTTCTGAATGGAGAAAGAAGAGAACAGAATCACGTTTTACCAAATTAATTTTAAGGCTTTTTTTTTTAAAAACCCTTTAATGCCAGTTAGAATGACGTTCACCAGAATAGAAAAGTTCTGAGTGACAGGGCTGAAAAAACACTGCAATTCAGCTCTTAAAATGCTTTATTTAACTGTATTAAGATCCTTTTAATCAAGCGGTAGCCTGAGCAGGTAGCGTAATGAGGAACATAATGAGGAACATAATGAGGAACATAATGAGGAGCATAATGAGGAACATAGTGAGGAACATAATGAGGAACATAATGAGGAGCATAATGAGGAACATAGTGAGGAACATAGTGAGGAACATAGTGAGGAACATAGTGAGGAACATAATGAGGAGCATAATGAGGAACATAATGAGGAGCATAATGAGGAACATAGTGAGGAACATAATGAGGAACATAATGAGGAGCATAATGAGGAACATAGTGAGGAACATAATGAGGAACATAATGAGGAACATAATGAGGAGCATAATGAGGAACATAGTGAGGAACATAGTGAGGAACATAATGAGGAACATAATGAGGAACATAATGAGGAGCATAATGAGGAACATAGTGAGGAACATAATGAGGAACATAGTGAGGAACATAATGAGGAACATAATGAGGAACATAATGAGGAACATAATGAGGAACATATGCACATATAAAATGCACCCTATAAAAGCGTACGAACAACAGAAAAACATGGACCAAACCAAAACAAACATCAGATGGTTAGTGAGGATGTGAGGGTTGGCCCTACTTTCCCACGGGGATGATTAAACTTTCATGTGAGTGTGTGATTCGCCCCTTACCTTCAGGTACTGTGTCAGGTACACTCAGTCGCCAGACTTTGGTGGACTTCAGGGTTTGATTCTTCAAGATACCTAGGAAACAGAGATGGTCCGTTATTGGGAATTATCTAAGAAAGAAAGAAAGACTACAAAGAAAGAAAGACTACAAAAGCGCTTTACTATGAAAAGGTGTCATGTTGAGCAGAGGGCACAGAAAGGGGGGGGACTTACCTTTGATCTGCACATTGTTATTGGTTTTTGCTTTGAGTGACAGTTTCCTTCTGCACTGCCACACCCTGTTTGCTGCAAGGCTGGTCTTGTTGCTGGTCAGCTCTATCTGACGATGTCGCCGCGACTTGGACGCCTGGCGACACACACACACACACACACACACACACACACACAATACAACACATTTGAAACGTTCTACAATAGTACAGAGAAACGTTATATGCAGATTGGAAACTGTATTGGGAACACAAACCTCAATTGCATGTTCGTAGGACTTAGATTTGATGGAGGCAAGAAGTTCAGCCCTCCTGGAGCACTGAGGAGACAAGACCAGACAGAGAAGCTCCAGTAAATATCCCGTAAATAACAGCACCAAGCTACGGCTACAGTTATCACGGCGTCTTTAAAAAGGTACTCAAATCAAAAACTCTAAAACGAATCTCTACTCTAGTGACCAGCAGCTCGATGCGGAGGTCAGAGGTCGATGTGGCTCCTCACCCAGCCGCCCTGCAGAGAAACCTCATTTCTGCTGCTTGTGTCTGAGGATCTCTTTCTTGCGGTTACTACCCACAGTTCATGATAGATGAAGGTCATAACAAAGAACCAAGAGCTTTTCTTTGTGGTTCAGCTGCCTGTTTATTACAACTATCGAAAACCACGCCCACATTCCTGCAGCAGCTGCACGTCCCTGGCAGTCGTTGTCATGGTGCCCGTCGCTCATAAAGCTCAAATTTAGCTGATCTGATCATAAAATAAATTAAAGGTGCTATCAGTAACATCGTCATTCTAGTGGCGGTGAGGTGAACTACACTAACAAACCAAAACAAGAAGCACTTGTTCAGGCTGAGGGGAGGAGCTATGTGTTGATGGACAGGCTGAGGGGAGGAGCTACGTGTTGATGGACAGGTTGAGGGGAGGATCTGTTTGAGGGTCCGTCAAAGCAAAACAAAGACCAGGAAGTAGAGAGAAACAACACCACTGAGACAATCAAAACAGAGAGAGTGAGAGGAAGCTTTCAGACCATCACCATTATGATTTATTTGATTTTAACATATTATACCTTTAACCATAACTCACCTCTTGCTGTTCTGACGTTCCTTCACCGCTGTCTTCTTCATCTTCATGTTGACTGTCCTAAGATGAGGGAACACAACACACACCATCATTGATCAGTGTGAAGCAAACAGACCATTTAGGACTAGTAAGACGGAGTTTCCCTGAGCAGATGAATAACGGTCACAGCATGAATGGTGTGAAAGAATTGAAAATGAATATTCAGCGTGAAGGGTTACAATTATAGTCTGGCTTTGGGGGTCTCGAAAAACAAAACACTTTTTCTATACTTCATGTTGTGTAAATGTTTGGAACAACACACCACACATGAGCTACGAGTGGGAGGAGCTACAAGTGGGAGGAGCTACACGTGGGCGGAGTTGTGACATGCAGGGAACTGGAGCAGAGCAGAGAAAGAGAGAGGATGTTTCGTGTGGATTTTGAAGAGTCGTCTCTATAGAGAAGTCTTACGCTCTGTTTCTGCCATTTGTTGAAATCCACCACGGCGCTGCGCAGCCGAGGTACAATGTCCTCACGGATCAGGTGGACAGATGAGTCTGGCTGGCCCGGCGGAGAGAAGACAACAGCTTTCAGCTGATCGTACTGTTCATGAACGTTGGACATCTCCTACCAGGAGTCAAAGTACAACACAACATCAGAAAACATTTCCATTTGAAGGTTTTCATTCCAAACTGAACTCAATAAGACCTGGAATTCATCACCTGGAAGCTACCGGAACAATATCAATATTCAATTTGTCAATATTTCAAAACACAGATTTGTCTATGAGATCCAATCCCAAAGTCCTAAGATGACTTATAACTGTAATAATGAGCTGTGAAACACTTCATTGCTATCATGAAGCAATCACTTTATAAGAGTAAATGTCAGTTTGTTTCCCAATTGGTAGTTATCTTGTTTGTGAATGAATGAATAAATAAATGTACTGTGTGTGTGTGTGTGTGTGTGTGTGTGTGTGTGTGTAACATGTAAATTGGTTTAAAGAGGGGCCAACCAGATCAGATCCCAGCAGCATCCCATCCCGTCTCACATCCCATCCTGTCTCACCTCCAGCAGGTCAGTGTTGACCAGCTCCTGCAGTCGAGACGCTCGCTCCATAAATGCCTCACACACACTCTGGCTTTGAGCCTTCCTCTTCACAGCGTAAGTCAGCTGTCAGAGGAGGAGAAGAGGAGGAGAGAGAGGCGGTAGACCAGAGGTTAAATATACAGGCTAAACCAACTGAGACAACTTGGGCAGGGAAAGCCACTATGTATCCTAATGTTCTTCCATCATGTAAGGTGTACCACTGAGGTGCCCTTGAGCAAAGCACTTAATGTTAAATTATGGTTTAATTTTCTACTTGTGGCAGCTGTAGCAACACCGGTATAAAAATAGTACCACCATGACAAGCCTAGTAGATAGGACTGTTCAAAATAGAAGAGGGATTTGTCCTTGCAAACGCCCTACACACACACCACATACACGCATACACGCACACACACACACACACACACACACACACACACACACATACACACACACACACACACACAATCAAGAGTGTGTTCTAACGCTTTCATCAATAAGCTCCTTACTTCTTTAATATCAGGATAGTCAGGGCTGCACAATAAATAAAAACACCACAAAGCTTCAGTAGAATAAAGGAGAGCTCACCGGCACCGGCATGGCGGTGAAGTGGAAGGCTTTCTGGGACAGGAGGTGTCTGAGGATGTAAACCGCATCCAAGTGCTGAGCATCTGCAGCATCACGCTCAAACTTCTTCACGTCCTTCCAGTCCTTCAGGGCCAATCGTATCTAAAGACAACAACCATCCCAGGTGTTCACGTGTGACCGACACAAAGGAATTATAAAGTCTGATATATGACGTGGATGTGAAGTTTCACACACAGCTAGGTACAACAACGCACAGAATGAGGAGAATCAGTCATAAACAAGCAAGATCAACGGTTCTCGTTCCTGACTTTCTGAGTTCATCCAGCCACTTGAACTGTACATTTTCACGAGTATTATAGAGAAAAGACCCACGAAAAAACCAGAGAGCTACTCTTGTTGAAGCCATTACCAACCTTTTCATTTGGTGTGCAGAGCTGGGAGTGGTAGAGCCCGTAGAGCAGGTACAGTCCTCCAACACGTATCTGAAAGGTGAACGGCGGGAGAAAGTACTTGTAGGCTGTAGCCAACACCTGCCGACTGAATGCTCTGCTCATGTTGCCCTCCTTTATGCCACTGCAAGAAACACAATTTTAATCAATAACCACCAATCATCCATAGTGATTATCAGATGTTGCTGTTGTTGTTGCCTATTTACACTATACATATACATATGACTCGCATATGCTTTGTTTGCTGTGGTGATCCCAATGCGTTAATTATTTGTACTAAGTTGTATTTTTCTTTTTATCTAGTTAGGTGCTTTATCTTTTATTGTCTACACTCTTTTTTATCATTTATGTATTTATACAAAAGAGACAAACATGGCTATGTGGGACAGTTTACATTCAAACAAAAATATTAAATAAGTAGAACTATTCACCGTTTTCATTGCTTTTTTGTTGGTTGAAGTAAGTCTATTATTAATGTACTGTCTGGTGTCATTCTCAAATATAACAAACAAAGGTTTGGATTTATTAAATTTAGTTATCTGCTGCAGTTTTGTATGCCTGATGAGTCACTACTGCTGCGGCTTCATTTACGCAGACTGACACAGACTGATCCACCTTCTTCTATCTCATCTTAACCATCAATCGAGGTTTCATATTTTTGTATAATGCTACACTGACATCTGGATTATGATCAATACAAAACCGTATCTGAACCATCTCCACAAGCTTGCGCAAGTAGCGTAAGACAGCTATGAATATCTCGGACGTTATGAAGGAAACTTACAAGAATATCTGTGAGAACTTCATGTCTTTCCAGATGTTGGAGAAATGTTCAAAACGAACTGAGTCTGTCTGCTGGAAGCGACCCAGCAGCTCCTCACAGTCCCGTCTTATCTCATCTCTGTAGTTTACCATGTTATGTCAAAACAGCACCGTCCACACCTGTAAGTGTATACATCTAAAATTGGTTCAAAACAAAAAATAAAACATGTTTATGTTGAGCTGCAGGTAAACACGCTTCATCTGCGACACACGTCGACTACTGATGACGTCATCACGTCATCGGCAACAGAACTAAAAAAGTCTCGTTAATTGTAATTTTCTCTTATCTTTTTTGTGCCCCTGGACCTTCTGTTGATGTCATATATTGTGTAATTGTGTCTTATATGTATTTCTGTATATGACATTGTCTTCAATAAAAATTAAAAACAGCGATGGCGCGGGTGATTCAGGTGATTCTAGTAAAAATTGTAAAATTCAGAACAGATCAAGAAAAACATATACCGTTAAATTCGATATCACGGGTTCTGCACCGAAGACTGTGTTGAAATAGCAGCTGTTAATGTGCTTAACTGACCAGTTAACAGTTGAAATCCCAGTTGACTAAAGAGCTAAAACTTATACTTAACTGATTTTAGAGGAGTCCTCGAACGCACCATGCGGATATGAGTCACGACTTGCGGAAGTAAACAATCCTCGGTGACGTGGTGGACCAGTGTTCTGTCCGACTGGTTCAACTGGTATTGAACAGAACCAGCACTAGTCGACTCACTGCGTTATTAGTTTTGTAGGAAAACTCGATGGGTTCAGTCCGTGTCGTCAGAGCCTGAAACGAACCGCAGTCTTTTTGAAGATCCTTCCCCCAAAACAGACACACGGAGAGAGAGAAGAAGATGGCGGACGTGGAGGAGGCCAGCAAGCCGTTCGCAGGTCTGTCGGACGTGTCCATCTCGGAGGACATCCCGGTGGAGGGGGACATCTCGGTGCCCCTCGGCTCCTCGGTCCAGCGGGACGACGAGTTCTCCACCCTGGACGAGCCCGTCAAGGACACCATCCTGCGGGACCTGAAGGCCGTGGGGACCAAGTTCATCCACGTCATGTACCCCAAGAAGAGCTCCGCCCTCCTGCGGGACTGGGACCTCTGGGGGCCCCTGCTGCTCTGTGTGACCCTGGCCCTGCTGCTGCAGGGAGGCTCCGTGGACAGCAAGGACGACGGGGGGCCCCAGTTTGCAGAAGTGTTTGTGATCATCTGGTTCGGATCCGTCATCATCACCCTGAACTCCAAGCTGCTGGGAGGCACCATCTCCTTCTTCCAGAGCCTGTGTGTGCTGGGCTACTGCATCATGCCTCTGACCGTGGCCATGGTGGTGTGCAGGGTGGTGCTCCTGGGCGGGTCCGGGAAGGACAACTGGTTCCAGTGGGTCAGCTTCACCGTGCGTCTGGTCGTGGTCACGGCGTCGTTCGGCTGGTCCACGTTCGCCTCCACGGTTTTCCTGGCGGACAGTCAGCCTGCGAACCGCAAAGCTCTGGTGGTCTACCCTGTCTTTCTCTTTTACTTGGTGATAGGCTGGATGATCCTCACCTTCTCACCGTCTCAGTAACGGGGACTATGAGCAGCTGTGAGGAGTTGAACTACACTGAGATGAGAAAGGTTCCTCTGTACTGAGAGAACTCGAATAAGAACTCGAATTCCTGGACTACTGAACTGACTATGAGTGTATTTTTGTGGTGTGGGAAAGGCCTCTGAAACAGTATCTAGACTATGTGATATTATAACTCCGTTGAAAAGAATAGAAACTGACCTTCGGTGTGAGGGTGAAATCTCCATTAGGCACGTTAGCCCAGTGCATCCAAACCAAGTCCACTTGGGCTCTGTATGACTCTGTATTGCAAATAGATAATTAAAAAGCTTGACTATACTGAAGCCCTGTAGCAGTTTGTCTGCTAAACGTATGATGCGCTTTGTAAAAACTCTATCAGAGGGCTTGTGAATGGAAATGTGTTATGAATGTGTGAGAAGCAGCTAGCAGGGCTACTAGTTTTCTTATAGACTCTCTGGTTGTGTTTGAAAGCTCCTACTGCTCATGAAGATAATCTTATGTCACTGTGTGGCAGTTGCATTCAGGTTCAGTAATGTGTGTTGAGTAATCAACCGCTTTAATGAGAAAATACAATAACATGTACAGGAAAAAAAAAATTTTGACATTGGTGCAGAGACATATTAAAGGACTACACCAATTTATGGGGAAAAACATTTTTGCTCCCAAAATTTCCCAAAACGTTGGTGTATTCCTTTAACAGCTTGGTGTCAGAGTACATACTGCCCTGCAAGGTGTCCATATTTCTGGAATTGTGCTGATATTAAATATTCAAGTGTTTGGAGCCTTTACACTCAACATTTACTACTGAATTGTAGGCAGTATGAGCTTTCAGAGGTATCCAGGCGCTGGTTTATGCTTCATTCTGTCTCTGCTTGTGCCACCTGTTCACTAACATGTCCTCTTTGCTCAGACTGGCCGGTAGTCCTTTAGTTCTGTGATGTCACCTGTGCTACTTTGACCTGTTTCCTCTTCTGTAGATGGTGTAGCATACTCAGAGAAGATGTCTTTTACAAATGTTCTCTTAAGCTCTCTTCTATCAAAACATCCAAAATACTTTGTTTTGTTTTTTCATCTTTAATTTAGATGTATTAATTTCCATGAATATAAACAGATAACACACTAAAATAAAACTTTAATTTGAGCAGCCGTGGGTATGTACTGTTCTTCAAGCCACCTCCTTGTCTTCAGGAGCGGTGATTGAATGTTGATTTGCTATTATCATATCCATACATTTTGTGATGTGGTCTAAAGTATGTTTGAGTTTAACAATGCCAAAGGTACTGGAGGTATGAGCTGGGCTGGTTGTTGCTCCGTCTGGTCTTCAAGCTTGTCTTATCTTTTCAGCGGTGGGATGACCTGTCTACCCGAGGTCCCAACCGCAGAGTCACTCCTCATCTTCTGTCATGGCCTGAAAACACAGTTCTCAAGAAGGTCCTCACACCACACTCTCCCCAGTCAACCACAGCATCATCCCCTCTTCCTAATCTAAATGCCGTCAGAAAGAAAGATAATCCCGTCTCCTTGTCTCTTTAGCTCTTACTGGTCTCCCTCTGCTGGTCCTCTTGCAACTTGAATGTAGAACAGAGCAGGAAACCTTTGTACTTCATGTTCATTACTTAATTACTAGAAAAACCACTAAATGACACAAGACAATTGCTTTTCTGAAGGTATTAGTGCTAATCACCACAGGCCCAGTTTTACAAAACTTTTCAGTAGGATTTCAGTAACCGGATTGGGTTAAATTTTAGACTTGGGTATTTCAAAACTGGAAAATTAGATTCTGCTCATACAGATTCAGATTTGGTAGTCCAATCCTACCCTTAATCACATTTAAATGTTCTTGTATTTTTCAAAATTTAGAGGTAAAGATTAGGATAGTTTTGATGCCAAAAATCAGAATAATCTTGATCCCACTGGAAGGGGGGATTCAGGGGGATTCAGAAAGGTGAAGCCCTCTATGTAACTTGTGATGTAACTAAGGTGGGATGTTGAGAAAAATATATATACATCTTCAATACAGGTTAGTAATATTTAATGTTTATATTTTATGAAATGGACAAATTCTTTAAAGAAAAAAAACCTTTACCTTAACAATGTTCAACATTATTTGTTATAACACTATTTGTCCAACAGAGGGCAATATACAGGCCTATACAAAGGATGTAAATCTGGATTATGTAATCTTGATCCTGTGGTATCTGGATCAGAATTATCCTATCTGATCATTTTCTGAAAAACTGACTCAAAATCAGCAAGGTCAGTCTGAGCCTAGATTGCAAAAAAGGAGATTACGAAATCTGGATAATTCTGATCCAGATTGAATGTTCTGACAAACTTTTCTGATGGTCTTGCCTCTACTGCTGCAGGACGTTTTGAACCTTTTTAAGATGATCAGTGTCTGTGATCAGGTCAGGACTAGATCAATAAAAAGGAGTGTAGTAACATCATGCCCTCAGACACTAAGGAGCACATTGAGGCCTTGCTGGTACCATGTAGTAGTAGTAGTAGCTGCATACAAATACATCAGTCACATGATGTAAGAGTCACATTCAGTTGGCAGTGTTTTTAAGATGGTCATTCATTTTGGCCATGCAGTTTAAGTAGTTAACTACAGATTACAAATATTGCAAATGAGAGTGCTACAGCCTGGAGGGTTAATCCTGGATTCACATTTTCTAGGTGTCCAAAGCTCGTAGAAATATTGATCACATTGGTTTTGTTTTGATCAGCTCTCCAGGCTGTTGGCGCAGCTGTTTTAGATTCAGCACCTCAGTTCACTCAGCTTAACCCCTCCGAGTCAGCAAGGAATTATAATCAACATTTGTAATATCACTGCTGTCAAATGAAAATCTCTGTTAATGAAAAATGAAAAAAAGAATGTAATTTGACGTACTGTTACCTGTAAAGTTTACAAATATAATAGTATTATATTTATTATATAGCATATAATAGGTTTTGAACAGATTCCATTGTCCTTTCATAGTACATTGATGACGAGGTTGATGTCAGGGTCTCTGACGTACACACACACACACACACACACACAAGGACTGCACATGCAAATATGACAAAGAAGGCAAATAATGAGAATCCACTGCAGCTCCAGATTTATCTTATTTGCAGACGTATTCAAAGAGTCCTGACTTGATGAATCTACACTACAAACTACGTCATACAGTGAGAGACACCTGAGCCATCTTGTGATCAACACATCACATTACAGTCTCAAAGGGCTTCAAAAGCCCACGATCAGAAAGAATTAAACAACACCCCCTGACCTTTAACCTCCATCAGAGAAGAGAAAGAACTCCCAGAAAAAACCTTAGTTAGGAAAAAATGTAGGAAATCTTGGGAAGGCAACGGAGGATCCCCTTCCAGGATGGTCAGGTGTGCAATAGGTGCAGAGTGGGCAGATTTCAATCAAGTTACAGATTATAAATGGAATGATAACAAATATACAGTTGGACTAACAGGGCAGTAATAAAAGACTAAGGAAGTGAGAGTCTGGCCGAGCTGACATCACAACAGTCTCCAGTGGTACTTTGGATCAATATTGAGAGCATTATTTGACTACTTCCTGCGTTTGCATGTTAGGGATGTGACCTTGGTGTATATTATTAGTGGTGTCACATGTCAGTAGAAGAATTTGTTCTTTGTTTGTTTGTTTGTTTGTTTGTTTATTTTCACTTACAAGAATATTTAAAATTGATTACAAAGATTCAATAGAAAATGTGACGGAGAATTCCTAAAAACCCTCCAGGGCTTGAGAAGTGGCATTCTCCAGGAATATTTGTACATTCAAAGATAAAATTACATCACGGTAGAAAATGTGTATTGTTCTTAATGACTTACCTGGTTAAATAAAGGTTAAATAAAATAAATAAAATATTAATCTCACTTTTTTCATTAGTTTAGGACACCTCTAAATAACCTGAACACACCTGACACTGATCTACACAAGCTAACTGGAATGATAAGCAGCTTAAATAGTGGATCATTCATGAGTTATGAGTAAATCCACAACAACAGGAGGTCTTTATCTATTTGTCGTGGTTTGTGCAGTCAACAGCAAACACAGGAATAAACCTTCTGTCTGGTGTTTTGGTCCACCAGCCCAGACACAGAAACCAGTCTCATTAGGACTTCATGTGCAAGATGTAGACATACGATCATGGAAACATACAGATGTATTGACTGGGGCTGCAGGCCGATCTGTACAGATGTAGCAGGTATGACTGTCTATCACAAACCTCCGCTGCTGTTGAATGGAAACTCAGGATTGTTGCAAATGTTCTGAGTAATACCAGAGTCATTCATCTGTGATTTCTAATTGTTTACCTATTGCCATCTGTAATTACTTAGTAGTTTACTATTTTATGTAATTACCAGGTAATGCGTAGTACTAAGAGGCTGTAAAATAATTTACCATTGTAAGTACCTGACCTGGGCATAATGACACATGATTAAAGTTTATTATACATTTATTGAGTTCCCTGTAATGTTGCTGCTGCAGCTGATCCTCCCTAGGGAGGTGTGCCTGTGTTGCCGTGACGATTGTCAGTGTGATGATCACAAGATGGCTCAGGTGTCTCTCACTGTATGACGTAGTTTGTAGTGTAGATTCATCAAGTCAGGACTCTTTGAATACGTCTGCAAATAAGATAAATCTGGAGCTGCAGTGGATTCTCATTATTTGCCTTCTTTGTCATATTTGCATGTGCAGTCCTTGTGTGTGTGTGTGTGTGTGTGTGTGTGTGTGTGTGTGTGTGTGTACGTCAGAGACCCTGACATCAACCTCGTCATCAATGTACTATGAAAGGACAATGGAATCTGTTCAAAACCTATTATATGCTATATAATAAATATAATACTATTATATTTGTAAACTTTACAGGTAACAGTACGTCAAATTACATTCTTTTTTTCATTTTTCATTAACATTTTGGAGATAAGAGATTTTCATTTGACAGCAGTGATATTACAAATGTTGATTATAATTCCTTGCTCACTCGGAGGGGTTAAGCTGAGTGAACTGAGGTGCTGAATCTAAAACAGCTGCGCCAACAGCCTGG
>OMKK01083960.1:0-14327 GCA_900302305.1 Polymixia japonica | reverse complement strand
CATGCAAAAATAATGGACCGGGGAGACAGTCTTTATACACACCTCATTGCAGGTGATGGGATGTTGCAGAGCGAAGGAGCTCACCAACTGTGTCGGAAACGAACTCGCTCATCGTCTGGCTGCAGCAGCGGATGGAAATCAGCCATTTTACCAAACGATAATAATGTTTTAGAAAAGAATAGGACTTCTGAACAATGGTTGGTTACCTAGCCACAGTCAACATTTAACAAAACATGCTCGGGGGCTGGCGTCAATTCCACATTGCAAATGTCAATCAAGTCGAAGGCTGTATGCATCCACACGCACACGCACACACACACACACACACACACACACACACAACTGACTCTCTGTACTTCTTACCTACCAGTGTGTTCAGCGACTTTGACTGCCTGAGAAAGGTTTAAGTGGTGTTGAGGGAATGGTCCTGGGGGTTGGAGCTCTCCAACTTTAATGAGATTAACTTCATTATCAACCAGGCAGACGGAGCTAAAGGTCATACCGAATGTTGAGCTGAACCACGCTGAACGGGGACGAAGGGAGTGAATTTGCGTGGACTTGTTTTGTGAGGAACGGATGAAATGTGTTCAAATACAGACTTCACTTTAGTTTTAACGCTTACGTCCCCGGGGGTCCCAGCGCTAGCCCGATCGGTTCCTCACGTTTCCCTTCCGTTGTCCATGTGGATGCCGGGACCCTCGAGCAACACGATCTAAATGCCGCTCGGTCCAGCTGCGACGCGGACGGTTCCGTTCACGCCAATCGTCACAACCTACAACTGCCCGGCGCTCCCCCTGTAGGCCGTCTCCTGCCGTTACAATCCCACTCATCCGCAACAAGTCATATTATCCTTTCTATGACCACAGCTTGAAGTCTGACTCGTTCAGGAGCTTCAACCCAGACAGGAACAGATTAGATTCTAATAGATAGACGTGTAAAAAATAAAATACATAGATACGATCATTTTATGTTTCACCAGGGAAAACAAATTAAAACAAACACATCATTGGAGAAATAAGTTATAGGATTGTGATCCTATGTGAAAACACCATGATTCGCGCAGAGATATTATTCTAGTTAACAATGAAATTGTGTAAATGGGCTACGTTCGATGACATCACCCTGTCCTTGTTTAGGCCTCGTTGATGAAACTGAAAGCGACATGATGCTGAACATGTCGATGGATAGATGTCTGGTTATCTCATCAGGGATGAGTTACATGACTGGGGTGACAAGCACGGGTTGGATGCTATGTATGTCTTTATACTAGCAATTATATCCCTATGGGCATAATACATCCACAGTATTCTTCCTGATACATGCCCGTTTGACACACAAACACTGAACATCCTACAAATCAAATACGATGCGCTAGCATACAGTGAAGTAGACTGCGAGGTTGTTACCTGCCGTGCTCATTACCTCATATTTTTTGAGCAGATATTCCGTGCCACCGAAAATGCAATTGAATTGCTACTGTTTAGTTGTCAAGTCTGTTATTTCTGAAAGCAGTTTGTTCATGGATACTGGATGACGCCAAACAAGATATTTACTCGTATCACATCTTTGCGTTACAGACCACGGGGTTAAAATAGATTCAAATGGCGCTTGCCAGGATGCCTCTTCGCATATGCAATGGGAAAGCCAATTGAGATGAGTTGAAGTAACAGATGTCTTCCTCATCCTGCTCAAGTGTTGCAGACGTGATGTGCACACGCTGAGATGCTAAACTCCAACCAGCGTGTGTTAAAAGTTCTATTGTTCCCCCAATGGCAGAAATATCTCAGGAAGATTAACCAAAACATGGCGCTAGAATAGTTTCAAAAGTCAAAAGTATCCACACAAATAGAGGGTGAGTCACAAATATATTTTGATCCGAAAATACGAATTTTCCGATTCACAGAAACATGTAAGGACTGTGGATATAGTTAAGCTATGCAAATGGGCATTTTTGAGTGAAAAAAAGAAATTGAAAAGCATTTATTCACAGATGTTTTTTGCATATTTACAGCTGGTGGGTTACAGATGCAAATCACTCCGCGTTTGTTTGTGCAGACAATGTGCAAATCCTTTTGAAACTATTTTAGCTCCAAACCAAAACACATAAAACCATAATTGTGCGTCGGTATTACTACAGCTCTGTCTTGCATAAGAACAGGATATTTAGGGGCTGACCAGAGGTGGAAGGGTTGGTCAGTAGGTCCACGTGGTCGTGGAAAGGTTGCTTGTTCAATACCCAAAACTGCCGACGTGTCCCTGAGCCAGGACACCTTAGCCCATACATATATCTACATATACATACAGTATATAGCACAATATGTTTCAGCCTGTTCCAAGATCAGCGTTTGGAACCACTACCATAAACTTCAAATATAGTGATTCAGTGCAGTTGCCCTTGTAAAAAATAACCCATACAGTTTTTAAATACCATATTTATTTTCAGAATGTCTTCTTAATGTTGAATTGCATCTGCTGTTGCACTCAAATAAATTGTCTTCAAATTAGAAATCCTTTCACCGTTTGTCTTCTCTCTTTGGTCCAGATCTCCCCTCCATGACTGAAGTCAATTTAATACACTTTCTCAATAAGGCACCACAGCCTTCACCTGCATTCATCTGGTCAGTCAATTTCATGGAGAAAGCCAGCGTTTCTAATGCTTCGTACACTCTTCCTTGTTCCTTTAGCTAAATAACTTTGATAACTGGCACTGCAGATTCCAGACAAGCGACGTTTAAATCCGAGCCATGACTTTTCAGATGCAACGGCAGTCAGAACTTCAAAAGCCATAACCGTCTCGTGAGAGTAGAATTCAAGGCGGCATGAGACTAATCACAGTCTCGAGCCGCACTCTGGTCTGAAACAGTACAGTGTTGACATTCATACTTCTGTTTACTCCATGTGCTTGATACTGCTCATGGGTATGGATAAGCCATCTGTCAAGTGTGGCTAATTAACAATAATAATACTAATAATAATAATAAATCTGTGAGCTGCTCCTCTGACCGCCGCATAATCACTTTATCTGCTTTGTCAGACCATATAACTTTAGGGAAGGAGGCACCAAAGATTCAGGCCTCGAGCGAGGTGGTATGAGGGGGAAAGCCCAATGCAAGTTAAGATGAAAAGATTTGCCGTCAAAATCCAAACAGAACTCTTTAAAAACGTTTGTGTCTGTTCCACAAAATAACAAAAAAAAGCAGCTCCAGGAGATAGTGGAAGAGCAATTGACAAGTTAAGTTTGTTACGGTGCTGTTTGGTACAGTATGCCGTTTTAAAGGAATGCACCGACTTTTTGGGAAATTCGCTCTTTGGACAACTTACCGGTTACGTGATGAGAACACAGACACCAGAACCTCCCGTCTATCTCCGGTAAATCATTTGCTCCGGTGCCCAATGCTAACACACGCTAAGTAAATGTAGGCAATTAGCTAAGCTTCAAGCTAGTCGCTTACATTTACTTAACATGAAGTAAGACTGTGTGTCTTTATTCAAACAGAAATTAACCCGACGTGTCCGGGCCACTAACTCAACCCACGGCTCACTATAATTGTTCAGTCCGCTGGCTTGCCCACCAGCAGTGTCTCCGTGGTCGTGTCAGGCTACAGTCTGTCTGGTGTGTGTAGCTTGCTTAGTCAGGACCCAGACTCACAGCAACAAAAAAAACAAAACAGAGAACGTACAGACAGGATGATTAGCAGAGTGATTATCTGGACTACCTAAGGATGGAAACACCTGGTGCGGGTGCAATGTGGAATCACAGCGAATGGCAGCAAATTCACTTGGGCGCCCGTGTTAATGGATGCACGCGGCTTCACTGGCTGAGCGTGGAGCAGCATGCTAACGTACAGCAATAGTTTCGCCGTTGAGTCTCTCTTTCCGGCCTATGGATTTTCAGTCAAAATGCACTGTAGCTGATTACTTTGGCATCATATCACCACAACAGAATCAGAATTCCTTTTATTGCCGAGTATATTTGCATATACAAGGAATGTGAGGGCATAAAGGGCATAAGCAACACGATATAAGCATTGATGATCATCCTACTAATGTATTTACTGTTTGTATTCACTGTTTGTAGAACAGAATCGTCATGGTGGAATCCATTATGGAAACGAGTGCTGGTGTGTTGTGCTGAGCTGCACAGACGCTTTTGCTCCAGGCTTTCATTATTTAGTCAGTGGTGTTTGGGGTGTATGGATGGTAAGGATGTTGCAAGGTGTAAAAACAAAAACTGGTCATGGAGTGGAAAGAGAGAGAGAGAGAGAGAGAGAGAGAGAGTGAAAGCCAAACAGCTAGTTGATATAGTTCCTGGGCCCAGCCTGCCCAGATGTATGTGCATCACCACTGGCCGCCCTCCCTGCTCTGCCTGCAGGCCTCCTGCTGAAGGAAACACAAGACAACCACAACAGACAGAGAGGGAGGAGTCGTCCCAGGGGTTCAACCGCATTTAATTGGCCCTGGTGTCACTGAAACTCGCTTCACCTGAAGGACCACGTAAACACCGCATTCAAATCTAGCAATCGCGTTAGAGTTTGAATATTTGTATGTTTTGTTTTTTTTGTTGTTTTTTTAATGAACAAACCTTGGGGACAATTGGTTTGGAGTGAGCTTGGGATGTGGGCCAGTGGATCAGATAGCAGGGCTGAATTATTCTCCCAGGCCGGCATGCAAAGACATCTCATTTCACTGAATGCTTTGTTTATTAATACAGGGTCAATGTCAGCCTGCCGCTAATTAGCTTTGCTCGACGAGGGCTCTGCTACATGTATCACAGCACACAATTACATGCATGCGCTGACTTGAAAATGCAAGCTGAGAATATTATTCATCATGTGTGCTGCATCTTGGGATATGATAAGAATACGTTTTGGAGAGATGCGTTTGCAATTTCTTTATGCTTGTTTTTTTCCTGGGAATTGATTTATTCATCTGACACCGACCAGATTGATTTGATCTGGTGTTTTATAGCAGATCAATCTGGGAAGTGAGTCATTTTTATTACATTCTCACAGTTATATGGAATATACGTTTTCCAATTCATTGTTTTCCATTTTTGGTCATAAACATACAGTAGATGTCCAGTCTTCATCTAATCACAGTCCCAGACAAGATAGCAAAATATTAAAAGTTACTCTGACATTCTTATCTATGCTTAAAGTCCTGAGTTTTTACTCAAATAAAATAAAAATAGCTCCCTTCCATGCCAGGCTGGAACAAGGGATGTCACTTTTAATTTCCTTAGCATCACAACTTGAAGTTAGGCATGTATCAGTATTCATGATTGTTCCATGTGACTGTTGCGTAACATATTTCCAGGCGTTATGAATGAGTCATTAACTGGGTTCCAAGTAAAGTTTTATGTAAAATAGTCGTTGAAATTATATTCAAAGGGGAGCTAAACCAAGCTAGTTGTTCAGATGGTTCTGAAATCATTTTCTAATGTAATTCTCCCCATGAATGCAATAATTATTCTCAATTAATTACGGTTTCAGCACGAAAAGCTTTGGGATTGAACATTAGTCTGTAAATTTCCAGCGGTGTGGGGTCCTCAGTTGCCCTTATTACACCTTCTAGATTTAAACTGCTGCGTATGTGAAGGTTTTTGAGAACGCAGCGGCAAAATGAGCCCTTTCACCCTGGACTGATGAAAGAAACTAAGCTTGAAAATGATGAAAACTACAGTTACAGTTGATTGACAGGTTAATTGGACTTTGGTTCTAACAGCCAGTGTGTGTGTGTGTGTGTGTGTAAGCCCCAACCATTCAGCATAGCGTCACACATTATACCTCATACATATACATTGTGACGACATCGGGAATTCCAATACTGTTGTCTTACAAAAACAATATATCACTGACAAGTAATTTCAGGAATTAATAAAATAATGCAAATTTTTTCACTGGGCTCCTTATATTTTTAACAATGGGTTTTATACAGGTTTAATGAGACTAACGGTTATTAAACTCACATAAACACGTTAATGACCATGTAAAATGTTCAAATCGGATACAATCTGGAGGTGAGCCACGTAGAGGAAATATCTATATGGATACTGGAGGGGATGGTATCAAATGGATTTGAATGGGAACTAAATTGAGATTAATTAGATACTGTCACGAAAATGAGAGAGCTAGAAAGAGAGAGACAGAGAGAGAGAGAGACTGTTTTGTGCCTTAGTAGCCTCCAGTCTAATCCACAGCAAGTATTCTAGAGCTGGCAGTCATCACACTGGTGGAACTAAAAGGGTTTCGTACTTTCCCACAAGCAATGGGATTAGACCCCAAAACTGACCATCTAGCCACAAGCTTCGTCAGATGACGCTGTGCTTCCACCTGGGACAAACCACGTAAGCATCACCCTGTAGGGCTTTGTTCGGTAATAATGACCGGCTCACTGTACATTGTCCCGCTTGTTACAGTTAGATTATACAGTTGGAACTGCATCAGAACTGTGTCCATAGCAATGGTCTGTTATTCAGAAATAACAGAATGCCGTAAAAATTGACCAATCAGAATCGAGTATTCAACGGCGCGTGATAAGGCACGACAAAAAACCCTTCATGAGTTCTGTGTCTTTTCATTTATTTATTCATTTATTTACAAAGTAGAAGCCTTTTAGGCAAAAATCTTTAAAAAAAAAAAAAAGGATGTTTTGCCAGTTTTCAAACAGCAATGAAGTCAAAGTTGTAAGTGCATCGCATGTCTTGAAATTCCAGGTCCTACAGTCTCCAGTCTTGAACCGTTCTCTGTATTCATACAGGATCATTTAAATTTCACGGTTGATGCACTTTGATGAACCTGAGACCTTCTGATTCCCACCGCGGCCTGTTAAATGACTTTGCAAATCAAGATCATGTCCAACGCCCACAGGTTTATACACAGGAGTAATGAGATTCAGCGGATGCACGTTTACTCCAAGTTTTGAGGAACCAACCAGACGAGACATTTTCCTTCAAGCCGTTGTGAGGATTAACCAGTCTCTGAGGCTACACAGTCTACTGTCACACATCAGAATAAATTTGGAATCGCACAAATGAAACCGAGGATGAATGGATGTCACGTTAAGTTTTTCCACCTCCCGCTATATCGGGCTTTCTCTCTCATTACGACACTCGCTGACATGCGAATCTCAGAGAAAAAGATAACGGAGAAAAGTTCCGCGAATAACTTTTAATTCCCTTTTCGGGAATCTGAAACGCATAAAAAAAAAAAAAAGACGCATCGAGTAAAAAGCAGGAAAACAGAAATCCATGGGAGATGCATATTTAATATAAATGTAAGTAAATGTATCCTGGAGGAAAAAGGAAAAAAAACCCCCCACAAAAACAAAAAAACGACAACAGAAAAATCACATCCTTGCTGTGTTTTCTAAGTCCAAAAAAAGGACCTTTCACGGCAGCGATGGCTTCTTTATCTCATCATTTACAATTTAAAGAATGTGCGTTTGTACCTTCCACACGGCACCGAGCCTGTTTTTAGCACTTAGTGTGTCGAGTGTTGAAACTTAAAAACACTTCAACCCGTTGTTTTTTTTTTCCTTTACTTCTGAACAACAGTGGACGCCGTGACGAGCACTTTCTCTTTGTAAGGACTCTTCTTGTGGGTGGATTGTGGAAACCTTTTTTTTTTTTTTATTAATGCATAACAAAGGTTGAAATATGCTGCTTTGAATCAAAATCTTTCAAGAAAGAGCAGTGAGGACGTACTTTAGAAAGTTTAGAACCCTCTATGAACCTTTTATTCCCAAAAGAATGAAACTGTAACCCTGTGTCCTTTCTGACGGGCCTTTTAGAGATGTGGCTTTATGTTCTGTCAACCACAAGCACTTTGACACTTTACAACCTGAACCTATGCGTTGTTATGCAATTTGCAGGAAATATAAAATACTCAGGATAAATGAATGTACTCCATGGATGATTGTGGCGTGTTTATATTCATTTTAAACCAGGTGTCATACATAATAGACCTATCATGTATAATGTATCACGCATAAGAAGGTTCCCAAATTAATATTCCTTAAGTGAGGCTATACTCAGGCATATTTGGTGTCTTTCGTGATGTTTTATGTCTTTTATGATATGTTGTTTCGATGTCCTTGTTATTGTTGTTCTGTCATGAGCACACCGGGACAAATCCCTAGCAACTAGGTTGGTATGGCGATAATGTAGTGACTCTTGAATTTGCTATTTCACAGTCTGTTGCAAAGATGAAGTATCTGATATCCAATGGTTCACAGCCCACATCGCCAACAATAAAGAGATTCGATGTGACTTTGTACACACACTCTATATAATCCATCAATCAATGCAATGTACTGTTGAGGACGGCATTTTCGGATTTTGGGATCCATCCCCGAGGAATTAATATCCCCCGTGTTTCACTAGCTATGGAGTTTCTTCCTAAGAGCACCAGTCATATGGATGCCCCTATTTCCAGTTGTTTACATCCAACAACCAGGGAGACTGCGCCTCAGACCATCTTGAAGTCAGCCAGACCCAAGACTCATTAAGGCTTCAAACAATGGCGTCATTAATATCCAGCAGAGTCTTCACACAATGCAGTCGAGTGGCTCCTCCAGATGGCTCTCTAGCTTCACCTGTCTCAGCTCCACTACAGCAAGTGGGATAAAGGCCAGATGCCCACATCCTTCCCGGAAGAAAGAAAGCACTCTGCCGTTGAGATCGCTGTCCAAGATCATCCGGTCTTTGGACTACAAAGGAACCACTTAAGGTGAGCACGGCGGTAAGGGAGGTTGAATTCCAAAACCACAACATATGAAAAGATTACTTACTATGGTAACACGCGCAACATATTTGCCAAGGTCAGTGTTCAGTGTAATAACACTGAAACTCTTAAAGGTGAAATATGTGGTCTTTTCTACCCCCCCAGAGGATGCTTGTATTCACTTGTTCAACTGAAAACATTGCAACGACCGTTTTCGACGCAAGCTAACACTTTGTTCAGTGGTTGCCAGTTTCTCTACCTAACAACCACCGTGTGGAGCTGCGTTGAGTGAACTTGACATTGACAAGCTCAGCCATTTTAGATCACTGAAGACACGCTGACTGAACTGGCAACAACCAAACCGAGATAGCTGTGGGAAGGTGAGGGAGCCGATAGCGAAGGGGAATTACAACAGCGAGCCGTTACAGTTCAAAATAAGCTGGACTTTTCTCCTCCCCTGCAGCACCTCTCCATCATCCCTCACACATCAAAAACCTCACACACTGCAGGTGAACAGATTCTTGGGAGGAGTTTAGAGACGGGGGCCGGGGATTGGAAACATTGATCAGAAAAAAGGGAATATCAACACACTTGGCCGACCTGCAGCGTCAGACACTTGCAAAGATCATGTTTAACTGAACCTTTGCATTGCACAAAATCTTTTCATGTTATTTTGACATTAAAGCTTGGGTAGGCAACTTTGGAGAAACCAGCAAGAGTAAGCTACATTTTGAAAGTATCCAACCGAAAAATTCCCAGCCCCTCCCTTCAGGTCTCCCTCCAAAGCCACGCCCACAAAACACATGAACGCTCACTGCCTGACGACTGCTGGAGGACAAGTCCATGAGAGAGAGAGAGAGAGAGCATTGAGGGGAGGAGGCAGCGCATCGTTGACAGACAGGTAAGCCATCCAATCATGTCACGACCGGGCCGAATGAAATGATTGGACGGGCTTATTACAGGCCTGCGGCATCCACAGATAATGTCATTTTTTCTTTTTATTGTCAGAGCATTTGTCAAAGCTTCCCCTTTCTCTCTGTTTGATCGGGCCTCAGTGACGCTGTTTCCCTCTACTTCCTGGTCTTTGTTTTGCTTTGACGGCCCATCAAACAGCTCCTCCCCTCAGCCTGTCCATCAACACGTAGCTCCTCCCCTCAGCCTGAACAAGCTGGAACACCGTGCTTCCTGTTTTGGTTTGTTATTGTAGATCACCTCACCGACACTAGAGGTCAGATCTTACTGATAGCACCTATCACACAATGCGGCTTTAAGGTCTTTTAGGTCTGTTAGGTAGACGATGGCAACATTTCAGCCGTGTTATATGCACTGGACAGGCACGCGCTTCTTTTTTTTCTTTTCATTTCTAATCCTCGGGGTGCTCTGAGGTTCTAGAGTCACGTGATGTTTGGAAGACAACGTAAAAGATCCATTAACGAGAAGGCTTCGGCCTACTGCCCAGTGTTGCGTTTGCCACTGGACAAGATAAAAACATTCATTACAAAGTTAGAATGGTAGCGGGTTCTGTTCCTGCACACCGCCATCAACTTGGTCACTGGGACTTGTAGTCAGCAAGCATAGTCTTAAGATTTCTCATATATATATATATACAGTATATATATATATATATATAATATGTGTATTCTAGTGTATTTTGTGTCTGGCACTGTCTATCTGCACGATATGTAAGGTCCTGCATTAAATGTAACTCTGCAATTATGCAATTACGTATCCCAGCAACAAAGACTCCAAAGCATTCCTTGCGCATGCAATGTAAAGGTGATTCTGAAAAGTTATTTCAAATCATAAAATAGTAACCATGTGAACCCATTTACATGATACATGTAGCAATGTCACAGCAAAATACATGTATTTTTTAAATGTTTACAACCATTTTCCTGTAGCCCTGATTAAACCTAACATACTGTAAGATAGGTAATTGCTCCCAAAGAACTCACACTTTGTAACGTAGTTTTTCATCAGTTTATTTCTGTGATATTTAAAATAGATTTTGTGAAGCACTGGGAGGCCTTAGATAGCTTTGATCAGCTTTGTATAGTTTTGTTTTGAGCAAGCCGCATATGTTTTCACTAAATTGTTTCACGGAGTAGAGGAGAGAGGAAGCCCAAAAATCGTATCGGATGCACACAGCCAGCGGCTCCCAAAAGTCGAACTGCGGTCATTTTTTCTGACCCGGTTCTTAGCTCTAGAGAATATGAATGGACTTCCTATGACTAGTTGCTCGAGGGTAATGGCGTGTACAACATAGTAAGTGCCAAACTATGCTGTATTATGAATTGCGTAGTGTTGCATCGGGTCCGATGCGGTACACATCTAGTCACATGTGTAACTTTGCCAAGCTTGATCATAAACCTAACGCACTTTGCGTTCCGCGCTAGGAATTATCTCAGTAATGAGTCGCTGTTGTCAATCAATCAACCGGGAGTTAAGAATGGTGTGGCGTTTTAGTAACGCTTGTGATGAGCCTCATCTTACTACAGTTTGCTCTATCTAAATTGTATTCTATTTGAATTGAGATTGGTTCTCTGTGGTTTCATTAACTGAAAATTGGGAACTGTCAACCAAAATTTACCGACGTATTTTCTCCCACTCAGACTTGACAAATGAGACTCAAATGTGATCCACCCGTCCCTGTTTTGAGCCTAAATAGATAATAATTTTCTGTATCGCTGCCAAAATCAAAGTAATTTATTACAGATTCATGCAACTCGCTGTTCTAATGAGCAATTCTCGCAACCTGACCCTAACTCATTTACTGTGCTATTCCAATGTGTAATTAAGGAAACGCATCTTTCTTTGGAATGTTGAACAGATATTTGAAGTAATTAGCTGTTGTGAGGTGACATGCGAGGCCCTGGAGTCTCAGCGTGATGTAAGCAGAGGTTCTGAAACAGCATTTCTTCTGCGATGTGTTTCGATTCATCCCAAAGGAGAGGATATTGCATCACACTTGCTCTGAGTCAGTGATCTCCACTACACAGATAATACAAAAAAAAAAACCCCAACAACATACAAACCCAGAGAGGGAGGATTGGGTTAGAAGGAGTTGAGGAGCCCTGTTTTTACAGATATGACATCTTGTCATAACTTCCACGAGATTATCTTTTCATTTTAAACATTTAACTGATGCTGTCATCCGCTGAGAATTATAACGAATGCAACAAGTAGCTTGTGATCAAATTTTTAGGTCTAGCAATGCAACAAGACAGAATGACACTTCATATCTGTATGTGTGTGTGTGTGCGTGTGCGTGTGTCGTTGGACGGTGTGGGTGAGCGCATGCATGTCTATGAGTCTGCGTTGCCGTGGCGGCGGGCAGTGGCCTCAGCTGCCTGACGTGCTAATTTGCAGCCACAACACAAAGGACAGTCTAGACGTTCATCAAAGTGTATTTACCCTTAAGGGTTCGAGCTTCTCCCACTCTTTTCCGCACTTCGACTTCAACTCGTATCGCTCTCATTCAGTGTTTTCTCAATATTCTACTCTCCATATTTGACGCAAAACAAAACAGTGGAAATGAAAATGTTTTATAGTAATAGAAAGCTGGCAGGAAGTGATTGACATTGACAGTTTATAAAAGACTGCATTTTTTCACTCAAAAAGCTGATGGCAGCATTATAGAAAGTGTCTGTGCTCTCAGGCAGTGTTCAATCCTGAAGGCAAAAAGGCTATCACAGATGTTCCAGATTCGTTTGAAGGTGTCAGCTGTCCTATTTTAACCATCACAAGGTGTCCTTCTAGTGTGAATCAGGAAATGTGATTCCCCCCCCCCTCCCCCCGTGCGGGGCAGAGGAGCTGGCTTTGTGTTGCTAACGTAGCTTAAAACAAGGCTGCACCCACACCGCTTCCTTTCCTAGATTCGCGTCCATCCTACAACTGCAGTGCGAGGAAAACTGTAATCATCCGTTCCTTTTAAATTGCGTTGAGACAGAATAATCTTCTGCGAATCCCACGAGAAGCGCTAGGCTAATTTCGGCGGTTTGTATACATAGGAAGCCTCTTTTCATAACGCAGCGTTTCCCTGTAACATTACTATCAATAGCTGGGTCAAATCTTAAAAAAAGCATCGGCGTTGCCGGGGTTGGAACCGGGCGAAGCTACTCTTGCATGTGCTCTGAGTAGGAGGAGGAGTTGAGTCTCCCTAATCTAAACAAGCACCTTGTTCCGATGCAGGTCGGGGGTCACGCCGCGCGTTCGCCTTCATGCTAACGTTCCGCCATTAAAAATAACCGGCGGTGGCTGCAGAGAGGCAGCGAAACGCAGCGTCTTGATGTAAGCCTTTGTAGCGCTCGAGATGCAACTGCGGACCCGCTGAGCATCTATTTTTGATGATACTAACTCTGAAGTGGGACATCGGTAATTTGAATAAGCGCCACTGTTAGTCAGACCGTCAACATCAGCATGAATGTCACACGGCTGTTAAAAGATATAAATATACGCTGCAATGGGATTAATCATTAAGAAGAAGAAGAAAATCAGCCATCCATCATCCTAAATGATTCAGAAGGTTGCTTAGTATGCCCGTCAGGGTTAGGGGTAGATCACGGATGTTTATCTCTTTCTCTTCCATATCAGAATCATTTTATTTGCCAATATAAGTACAACGTACAGTATGTACAGGGATTGTACGTAATAGCACTGTTGACAATTTAACAGCGACACGGTATATACACACATACAGTACAACGGTACAGTATATGGTGACATGCACGTCTCAAGAGGAGATACATCTCTGGTGGGTTTGACCCTAGGCTGACAGGGGCACACATGTTGCTGCAGAAGTGGGACATTTAACCACTTAGGCATCTCTGGGCACAATAATGGTACTTTGTAAAGGATAGTAGGTAACTTAAAGGCATACAATGCAGCATTTGTCCCCGTATAGTTTTGCCTAGACCAGTGTCTCCAGTTGCATTAAAAAAAAATTAAAATAAAATAAAAACTTACTGAGTTAACAAATCTAGCATCACGTCAAGTGAGAGTGAAGAGGTGAGTTGATGTCGTTATGCATTATTTGCATTACGATATTATAAAAGAGGTCTAGGGCCTCAACAGATGCGCTGGACAGAGCAGGCGAACACTATGGTTGTGTGACTGCGGTTAGACAATCACGAGGCAGAGCTTCAGGTTTAGGTGTCTTTAATAGAAGAAGTGTGGTTCTGCGAAACACAATATAATAATAAATATGTATTAATTACTAAATGAAAACAAACATGAATTAAAGTTACATGCAAGGCATATAATGAAAAACAAACATGAATTAAAGTTACATGCAAGGCATCAAAATAAATGCCTTCAAATTAGTTAAATAAATCCTTAACATCCTAAATCTGACTGTCAACAAAGAGAATTCAAACAATATAAAATGAGGAGCACATGTCTAGCCTAGCTAGTACATGCAAGATAACATAGGTAATGTAGCTAACTTAGTATAACTAATTCACTATTACAAAACTCCAACAGATACAAATAAACATCTACATTAAGCTTCGGTAAATTAACAAAGCAGTTTAAACATAAGTACTCACATTCATCAGGTACACACACTTTTCCCAACAGGAGAAATTCACCCAGCTCTACACAACT
>OMKK01083956.1:0-15493 GCA_900302305.1 Polymixia japonica | reverse complement strand
TAAAAATTTACTTTAAAAAACACATTTCAGACCAGCTACACCAGCATGACCAAGCTGGTCTGAAACCATCTGACCAGTTACACCAGCATGACCAAGCTGGTCTGAAACCATCTGACCAGCTACACCAGCTACACCAGCATGACCAAGCTGGTCTGAAACCATCTGACCAGTTACACAAAACTGGTCTACCAGCTCATCACCAGTTAACACTAAATCCAGCAAGACCAGCTAATGACCAGCTAAGGTTCTAAGCTGGTTCTAGATGGATTTTTCAGTAGGGCATGCAATGGGGCTGGGGATTTAAAAGGTCTTATCTAATCTTGAGACAATTAAATGTTAAAGGTGATATATGTAATTGTACTTAATCAAACAATTAACAACCTGTTGTGTTTTTTGTGTGTCTGAAGGGGGGGTCATTTCAATGTTTTCAGTTGAACAAGTGAACACAAGCTCCCTCTAGTGGGTAGAAAATATTACATATTTCACCTAAATTTGAAATAGGAACATTTGTTTGTCTAAATAAAAAAATAAATAAAAAAAAGATAACAATAACAACCAAAGCATTAACTCACTCATTGCCACTTTAGTGGCATGAGATTTGCAATAATGTGTACTGGGTCTGATCCACAGCTCCGCCAAAGCTCGCTGGTCTTTACTAACCCCAGACTCCTCGTACCTCACAGGAAACACGAAGGACAAGATCATCTCTGAGCTGGACAAGATACAACAGGAAGTGACGGAACACATCGAGGAGAGCCGCGACCGATTGGACGGGATGGACCGTGACGTGCGCCGGTTCGAGAGCACTCTGGTGGTGGAGATGGGAGACTGCAAGCGGTCAGGTGACGGACTGGAGAAGAGGCTGTCCAAGCTGGAGGGGGTGTGTGGCAGACTGGACGGTGTGTCGGACTCCCTGCAGAGGATCAAGGAAGGTAGGGAGCAGACTTTTTAAAACTTTGTGGTTGTCTCCCTTGTTCTTGGCAGTGTTTATATCTTGATGTGTTGACTTTATGGTGAAGTTGATATTGTTGAAAGCGCTATATAAATAAATTTGACATACCCAGAGAAGGGTTTTGCTGAGCTCGCATGCCCTCTGTTTTTAAGCAGTGCTTTGTTTCACATCCATACAGTTATACACATTATCACCTATTAGCTGACCACAGGCCTCTAGTGTTAGCTGACCAGTACAACCACAGGCCTCTAGTGTTAGCTGACCAGTACAACCACAGGCCTCTACTGTTAGCTGACCAGTACAACCACAGGCCTCTACTGTTAGCTGACCAGTACAACCACAGGCCTCTACTGTTAGCTGACCAGTACAACCACAGTCTACCGTTAGCGGCTGAGAAGCTCCACTGCAGCAGTTCCATACTGAGGATTCAAACCAGCAACCCACCAATCACAAACCGGCTTCTCAAATGTTAAGGCAGTGTAGACAGTGAAATTCCACAAACAACATGATGTACTTTTATGATTTATGGTTATACTGGGTCCCCCTTAACACAATGTGTCACCTCAGTAGGATTAGAAACTATTTGCTTACACCCTGGTCTGATACCTTCCCCCAAAATGTACTATTTTGTTGTTATTGTGTCCACTTCACAAGACATATTCCCATGAATATGCAATTCTATCTTAATCTTTAGGGTCTGTTTTATATCTGAATCTAAATTAGTATTGTATTTTAATCATTAGGACTGAACAAACACGTGTCTGGGCTGTGGAACTGTGTGAGCGGGCTGAATGCCACGGTGATCTCACACGGAGGACTGATCGACTACATCCAGACCAGTCAGCTGGATGGCGTCCACGGCAAGATCAAGAGCCTCAACTCCTCTGTGAACTACATCCTCAAAGAGTTCCAGAGCCTCTCGGAGCAAGACCTGACCGGTGAGTGGCTCTCACCTGTTGTGTTCTATTCTATTCTATTGTTTTATGTTATGTTCTATTTTGTTCTGTTCTGTTCTATTATGTTGTGTTCTGTTCTGTTCTATTCTATTCTATTCTATTCTATTCTATTCAAGTTTTAAAATGCTATGCCATTAAAATAGTCTGGATATTTTCCAATAAATTGTCCAAATGGCTTAGTTTGACCTACTTCTTTTCATAGGGGAATTTATTCAGACTATTTACTGTGCGTACTGTACAGATATGGTTGGATCCATAACCCAACACAAAAGTCTTTTAATGGATGTAACATGTGGGAACATTAAACTGTCATAATGTCAAAGCCTGGAATTCAAACAAGTCAATGTCACTAGGTTCATCTGGGAAATATTTTGGTTGCCAGTTACTAATAAGCATATTGGAACTTTTCCCAAAGCCTCCAGCAATTTCCATGACAGAACTTGCTAATTTTATTTATGACTGTGGTCTCAGAACATGTTTTCTATTAGGAAATCTGATGGGGTCCTAATAGAAACCATTTCTCCAAACAAAAAAAATACTTTTAGCTAGCGTTGACTGACCAGTGAATTACTCACATTGTCACTACGGATGTTCCTCTTCAGATTCTCTTTCTACCTTTAGTCTAAAACTGTAAATGAACACTGTTGATGCATTGATGAAGTTTATCCTCTACCTTCCATGTGTTCTGCCTTGTAGGCCCTGTGTTGCTGCATAGAGGTTTGAGGGGTATTTCTGTAGAACTTTACTAAACCCTGTGTAACATTCATGAAGCTAACCGTGACCTGCCTGAAAAGTCCATCCTCAGGACTTAAAGCCAGAAGAGCATAAAGGTGGTTTTACTAAGTTACCTGGATAGCCAACGTTTAAAAAAATCAATAAATCAATATATTTATAGGACATCTGATTGGCCTCTAGAGATCAACACTGGAACCAGAAGGTCCTGTGTTTGTTCCCCTATGACTCCAAGTGTCTGTTTGTGGACGTGTCCATGAAAAGGCACTCAATCCTGATTGGCTGGAGGGAGCACTGCTCTACAGCTGATTCTGACCTTTGACCTCCCTGTGAAGTGGGGGAGCATGTATTTACACCTCGGGGATCAATAGACTCACAAAATATATATTCCCTTCTCTTTATTGTGCCATTTAATTTGTGGGGCTTTGTCTTTTGTATATATTCAAATATATTCAAATTATATATATAATATGATAGAATATAATAGAATCACCAAAGACCAAAATCTCAGGCTTCTATTTGGTTTGAGACAGATTTTACTAAGACCTTTAACTTTAAATATATCACGTGACATCAAAAATTACATTACAATTACCCAAAACACCACTTATGCACTTCTGGCTCCAAGCTCTCAGTCTGTGAGATACATCACAGTGTGTGTGTATGAACAGTCTCAGATAACACATTTTCAACAAAGTGTCAACATACAGAGCAGCTCGAGCTACAAGAAACATCAGACATGACCGCTGAGGCAGACTGTTTACAATACAAGCATTAATAACCCCACAATTAATCTCATATGGTCTTTGTATGGTCTCACCCGATATGCGGGTGTTCTGTATTCTCAATAGTCTGGTGTGATTATTGTGTAAAGGATTTAAACAGACAAGAAATGTAATCCTCTCCTGAGAGAAACCTGAATGAAATCCAGCTTGGACACACCTACACACACACACACACACACACACACACACACACACACACACACACACACAGCCTCATTCTTTAAGAACCTCACATATACACACATGGGTACACTACACAAACACACACTATATGTGTGTGTACATACTTGCAGGCATGTCCACACACACAGTGACATTCTGTATCTCTACTAGTACTGTATGTTTAAAAATCAGTGTGACTTCATAGTAATGTCTTAACTTCCGTGTTTGCTGTTGCACATGTCCTGGTACGGTGTCTCTTTAATTCTCTATTTTCAGCTGTACTGATGGTATTGATTGTATTGATTAATAGTCCTTCCTCTGAGATGTCCAACATCTCTTACATTAATCAATTATTTAATGTAAATTATGCTTGACTTACTGTATTAAGTCACATCTAAGTCTCAAACATGCTAAACACTACTGTCTGTGTCATAATAGTCTCAGTTGTTTTGTGTTGCTGCTGGATGTGCTGTAGATACACACGGACAAACGGGGCTAAGCAACAAAAGTAAATAAGATAACGCAAAGCAGGTTAAACACTTGTCGCCACTCGTAGATTCCTACCTAAACCACATATTTTTAGATCAGCAGTGAAACCAATCTTTTTTTATATTTCCCTGTGCTGTTGTCAGCCGTTAGATAGTTGGCCGTCTCTACTGTCAACAGACTGTTAAAACGATAACAATCTGTGATTTTGTAACTCTGAAGAGAAGTTGAAGAGCATTGGTAGCATAACTTATGAGTTATCTTCAGCCTGCTAGTACCTTAATGGCCCGTGTGGATCTATTAAATATTTTATTGTCCGTTCAAAAGACGCCTCTGTATTTTCTGTGCCGAAGGGCAGTAAAGCATCTTCTACTGTACAGTTTGACATCTTAGTGCCAATGTGTCCATATTTACTGGTGTTTTGGACCCACCCTGTGTCCCCCGCAGGCCTGCCTGGTCCTCCAGGTCCCGCAGGAGAGAGAGGCTTCAATGGGCTGCCAGGGCCCAAGGGCCCCATCGGACCCCCGGGAAGACAGGGAGAGAATGGTCCCAGAGGGGCTCCAGGTGAACAAACGTCACAGACGTAGATGAATGAAGGGATTAATGAGGAATGAAGGGAGAGAGTTAAGGAGATGTGGAGGAAGTAGGGGAGAGGGAGGGAAGGAAGGATGTAGATAGGTAGGAGGAATGAATGACTGAATGGAGAGGGAGGTGAACAGGGAGTGAAGGGAGGGAGGTAAGGAGGGAGGTAGGGAGGGAAGTAAGGAGGGAGGTAGGGAGGTAGGGATGGAGGGAAGGAAGAATGTAGGGAGGGAGGTAAGGAGAGAGGCAAAGGAGGTATGGAGGGAATGGGCTAGGGAGGAAGGGATGAGGGCGGGTAATGTGGGGGAGGGGTGAGCGATGGATGAAAGAAGGGAGGGAAGGAAAGAAGTAACAAGGTAGGTAGGGAAGGAGGATCAATAAAAACTGGAGGGGAGGAGGGAGGAAGAAAAGAAGGAAGGAGAGAGAGAGATAGGAGAGAGCCAGGAGGGACGGCAGAGATATTTCATGATTAGATAATAAATGATTAAATGCATTAATAATGCCTGCTGTTAGTGGTAGAATCCTCCTGTTTATAGTGAACTAAGAAGACATGAGACACAACCTCCTGTTTGTTAACTAACTGCTCTTCTGTTTTCTTGTAGGTTCCAAAGGTGAACGAGGTGTGTATTTGTTCCATGGTTTCTAACGTCATTGTATCAAGTGTTTTAAAACACAGATCTACACCGAGTGTAAAAAGGTGAAACCTTTTGAAAGGTTGATCCGAGACGTAGTGATAAATAACGTGGATGAACTATGACCTCCAGTAATTGATCATCATGACAAACCAACATTATAAACAAAAATCAATCATATATTTAGAATTATTATTATTATTATTATGTACTTCTTAGCTCAGTTTGATATTAATAACATCTTATAGATTTATGTCAGCCTGAAACGGTAAACAGCAATACAACACGGTGGTTAGACTGAATGAAGGTGGATTATCCTCTACCATGTTCCTGGCCATGACACCTTATTGATTTGACCTGTTTCATCCAGCTGTGAAACACAGATGTTAAACAATAAGTGTACAAACTATTTGGACCACCTGCCTTTTCCATGGAAATAGACTGACCAAGTGAGTCCAGGTAAAAACAAAGATTTGTTCCACCTTAAATCAGTCCACCTCTGTCTTGAAGGGCATATCTAGATAAAGGTTAAAGGTTAAAAGCAGACAGGTTTTTTATGCTTGAGAGAAGTGAGACATGGATTGAGCAAAAGGAAATGCACCTCAGTATTTTTTTTTATGTATGTATCTTAATCTTGCAACAGATGCAGATGTTTTTTGGGGAATTTGAACTCCAGCAAAAAGTTTGACCATGAATCCCCTTTGGATTTCTATTAGTCAATGTTGAGAAATATCCCAGGACTTTTGAAGAGCCATTTTCCATTTTTATGGGTACCATATTGTTTGTAAACCTATTATCCTCTTCAATGGTGTGTGAAAGTGAATTCCTCTATGCCAGAGGAACATATTTATGGCAGCTATCCAGTGGAAGTCCTGAACTTTCTAAATAGTACACCAAAGATGGCTGCTATTGTTCCCATTGAGTTCCCAGGGATTTGAATGTACCAGTGTGCTCTATGGATTTAATTTCGGTGAGGTCAGCTGTCCAGGAGAAGATTCACATTTGCCTTTGATAATGATTCACTGGGTGGGATAATGTGGACATGGGCTAGTGATTCAGAGTTAATTTAATCTCATTTTCTTTAGTATAACTGTCTCTCGTGGTACACAGGCCAATGTACTGTTAGCCTCTCTCTACACTTAACCTCTACAGCAGTCTGTATGCCATGATGCTCAAATGCACATATCCGACTAGGTATATAAAACTATTTTAGTGGATCACGTGGAGGTGGAATCAATTAAAATCTTTTAACATACACCTCAAAGGGTATTGTTATCCCAGTTATACCATGGCCACTTGCCAATTATGAAAAGTATATATTTTGAATTCATATCAACGCTTTCATTTAGAACGGCGATCAAACACTTCAGAGGTTATACTGTACATTACACAAAAATAATGGACACCCTCCAGCCAATCAGAATTGGGTATTTGGGTACTGAGTATTATGTTCAATCAGCATTTTCATCAAAACCAAAACCATTTCTGTCTCATTGTGCTCTCAGGTCTTCCCGGTGTCGATGCCCATGTGCCAAAGCTGTCGTTCTCCGCTGCCCTGACCTTCCCCATGGACAGGGCTGGCACCATCATCTTTGACAAGATCTTTGTCAACGAGGGAGAGTTCTATGACCCGAGGACCGGTAAGACTAACTGGTATAGTGGGTTTTAGTGTTGGAGCATCTGGGGATTCTAAAGTAGTAAGGAAAACAGAGGGCAACTTTTTGGGTAACAGTTTCCTTTGGGTAACACCATTGTTGTTGCAGCAATTTTTCAGAAGAAAAACCAAAAAAAAAAAAGAACATCTCATTGCCGGGAAACACTTTTGATTACTTACTTTGTTTCTGTTGACAGATGTGTTGACCATCTAAATTGTCCAAAAAGTGCCTGGTGTATCACCAATTCCGTCCTAATTTTAATCTCTGTGATCCTTAGGAGTCTTTACCGCTCCTGTGGACGGGCACTATTTCTTCAGCGCCATCCTGACAGGCCACAAGAATGAGAAGATTGAGGCGGTTCTGTCCAAATCCAACTACGGCATGGCCCGCGTGGACTCAGGGGGCTACCAGCCTGAGGGCCTGGAGAACAAGCCAGTCGCGGAAGCCAAGACCCCGCCGGGCTCTCTGGCTGTCTTCAACATCATCCTGCCTCTCCAGGCTCAGGACACAGTCTGCATCGACCTGGTGATGGGCAAGCTGGCTTATTCTGTGGAGCCCCTCACCATCTTCAATGGGATGCTGCTCTACGAAGACATGTGAATGGCAGGGAGCAGGCCAGTGATGTCACCGACCCACTCCTCCTCTTTTACACTCTCTTCTTATGAACGTTTGAAAGGAGATGAGGAAAGGAGGAATAGAGGGGTGGTGTAAGGTAGTAGTGGCTACAGGAAGTAAAAAAGTGGAGAAGGACTTTTGGGACATTAAATGAGTCTGTGTTTTCACATCGACGTCTGACTTGTAGAAAAAACAAATGAACAAATAAACAAAACGACGAGGCCAGAGAATGTTAACTAACGACTTTTCGCGTTGGACATTAGAGTCAAACGAACACAGGAGCCACCGGCATAAATTATGACATCACTTCCTTTGTGTAACATTCCTGGCCCTCAGAGTGGTGAAGTGATGAAAGCACATGAACTGCTTGATGACAGGATATAGTATATGAACTGAGCAGAGACGTGCCCACCGTATTCTAACCAACCGCCCAGCAAAACAAGACGTGCTCTTCACAAAGACTTGTACTACTGCAGGATTTTATAGTGTTTTTATGTTATTATTATAATGCCTGAGTCTTTATGAGTCACTCCAGATATGGGTTACAAATACAGCAGGTCCTTCATGGACCAAAGCCAACCGCAAGGTCTTGACGACTTCCCATGTAGCCATTTTTGCTGCCAAATGTTTTCCTGCCAAAGAGCCAGTGTCTGTAGTCAGACAGCTTTAGCAAGAGGGGCTACTCAAGAACCTTTTTAAGTCATAGCAAAGTTGATATGGTCACATGACCTAACCAATGACTCTGCGGCAGGATTCTACTTCTTGTGTCCACTGGGCACCTCTTTTTTAGCTAGCAGTGTTGAACACATGGTCATGATAAGAGCTAGTCACTTTTACTGCCATAGCTATGCTATTGATGACGCTTTTAGAGTGTGGCGCCATTTTACTAAAAGTTCCACTACTTGTAACTACTGCTCTGTGATCTGAGCGCTAAAACATACTAAGCTCTCAGAGCTGTCTGGATCTTACTTTGAAAATAATAAGAAAAATAAGCCAGCGCTGTAAAGAGGTTCCTGGTGGACACGCAGCCGTACTCTGTGAAGATTCAGAAATGCAAGAAACCAAAGCCTGGGGTTAAACCAAAGTCAATGCATATGTCTAGTCAGACGAAGCTCGCCAGATGTGATGAAACGTTGCTTTGTCGTTCAGCTTTCTGTGGTTTGTTTTTCTATTGAGATGAATTCACATTGTGAATGTTATTTTATATCAAGGTGCACCTTTCTTGCCGTTTGTATGTGTGTTTTTTATATCCTGCCATGTGCCTTTGACCCAGATGTCCAGTGTTAAGGATTTCAATTTATTGGAACAACTTTTCAAAACACGTTAAAGAACAAACATGCACCTCAGAATGATCAAGGATGACCCAAAAAGTCAAAGACTCCTTTTCACTGTGGTTTTTGGTCTTCAAAAAAGACAGACATAGACAACACTCATTACAACTGAATGAACCAATTCAACAAAATAAAATAAGTCAATAACCTATATTATAACGAATGTATTCTTCATTGTACCTCAACATCAAATGAATTGCAAATCCATTTTATAATTTAAACACTGCACCATTTCACTCAGACGCTCTCGTCCTGCCACGTTTTGACCCTTACCTTTGACATAATTGTAGGGGTTAAATTGAATTCCATCTGAGGTGCCTTGGTTGGCAGATTACAGTATGTTTTGAACCCAGTTCAACTCTGTATGGCACTAACTCTGTTAGGTTCCACCAGGATTGGCAGATAGAGAGTTGGCTAGAATTGAATAACAGGATAGAATTCAGCTAGTGCCTTTGCTTTCTGAGAGGTTCAAACCTCTCCCTGCCTTCATCATGTACCAAACACCTCATCATGCAATTCTTCAGATAAATAAAATGTATTCAGCCCTTTATAGGACAGCAGTAAAGTGGAACCGAACAGGAAGTTTAGCCTCAAAGCCAGAAGGAGGAAATACGAGTCAACGCTGTGCCAGTCTGACTCAGCACCAATGGACACAATTACTGTACACAACAGTCCATTCCAACGACGCCCCAATGTAAAAAGAAAAACATTGTATTTGATGATGAAAAGGCTCTTCAGGCCAACAAAACAAGCGCCCACCCCCACCCACCTACCCTGACCCGAACCGCTGCCAAGGGCAACAAGGAGTCATCCAGTCATAAACAGAGTGCTCTGCTTTCCTGTAAAAGTGCTGTCATTAATTGAGGGAAATTGGAGTGTTTACACAAGGCAGTAAATATGATCTCCCACAGATAGAGGGAGAGGAGAGCAGGAGAAACCAGAGGATGGTTCTGTGTTCCTGTTAGCTTGTTGCCTCATGCCAGAGGCAGTTCAACAGCCTCTCACCAGATACTGGGTCAAATAGTCTGGGTCAGGTAATAGTGTCAATCACAGATAGTATGCTACCTTGACTTAAGTTTCAAGTGAATTCAATTCAATTCAATTGTAGCAGTAACTGTATTGTGGATTCAAACGTATCTGCAAATATTATTTTGACCCAGGTCTGCCTCTTAAACTCCTTCCAGGAGCTGGACACAAGTGATGGAGGGGTCTTTTTCAAAAGTCCCCCCCCCTCCTCCACATAACACTGACATTCCAGTGGCACAAACAACATAATGTGCTTTCATGATTGCTCTACCGGGTCCCCATGAACACAATCTGTCATCATTGTTCGGCCTATGTAACCACATAGCCATCTATATTATATGTTATTTTATTGCAATCAGTGAACAGTTCAAATAATTTTGGAGGGCTATTACGGGGCCCCCTGCTTGTACAGGTCTGTTTTATTGGAAAGCAATGAAACAGCCAGAACACAATACTTCCTAAGGGAGTCACAATGTAGCAGAGCAGTGTTCATATTTTTACTTGACCAGCCGGATCTGGGTGAAAGGAATCTAAATTGCTGCCATTAAAATGGATTAATTAGAGTTTGCTTGTCGTTGACAAAGATAAATGAGGGTTTGGTTTTCCAGACTGAGCTGCCAGATGTAGGGGGCTGGCTGAACAGGTAGCCAAGCTAAATCAATCACAGTGATGCATTTGAGATTGGTCTTATTTTACCAAACTTTATCAATCATGCCAGATTGAACTGTGGGTCATTAAAAATAGCCAGATAGCTCTCGTTTGATCATTTTCGGGATTATATAACAGAGGCACATGGATGGTTCTGGTGTCTGTGTTTTCATCACATAACCGGTAAGTTGTCCAGAGAGCGATTTTTTCAGGATCGTTGTTCTCCAAGTGTTGCTGAATTATCTTATTCTTCCAGTTCTGCATGGACATTACAAACCAGTAGCCTTCAATGTGTCATTCGCCTGAACGTGTGGTTCAAATAAAGACATTTAATTTTACACAGCAATGTCTCTTTTCTCTAGTGTTGTGGTTTGAGTGACATTAAAGACAGACTTTAAAACACCTCCTCATCTCTTCACCCAGGACAACTCTGACTAGGTGCTGTAGCACTGACTCTTCACTTCTCTTTCTCGGTTGCTTGCTGTGTTGAAGCTTTTCTGTCACTGCAGATAAGATGGCCTCTGGATAAGGACAGCTACAGTACGCCTAAAATCAATGTGTTCTACTACTTATGCTCTTTGAAACTGATGGTGTATCTGTAAATCCGTAAACTGCAGATCTGTCAATATAGTCATAATGAGTATTTCCTTTTAGTCAGTAGATTTTTTATTCTGTCATTTGTATTTTAAACAGATGATTCTGATTCTGGTGAAAAACCTGCTCTACCCCTTATTGTCACTTCTATCTTACATCAGAAATTTAAAACTAAATGAAACCCACCAACGGGTTGTATGATGAAGTCACCAGGAGTGATGTCATCTGTCAGCACCTGACCAGAGCGATGTCTCCCACAGGTGCACATGGTAATTGATTAAGGAAATACACAAGGAGGTATGAGCAATGTATTTCCATCCAGTGCAAGTCCCCTTGAGTTACGGTGCTGGCCATTATTATAGAGGCCCCCCTACATGCATTTATTCTGCATCTATCCCACATCAATCTCGGAGCACATCAGCTATCGGTCCACGGCGATTTACTCTGGGGGCAATGGCCAGTATTTCGGGGGTTCTGGTGTAGCCAGCGGATATCCGGGTAACAGATATCCGGGCCAAGACTTTTAATAAAATTAAAAAGCTAATAAAAAGCTAGAATTAAAAAAAAAAAAGCTAATAAAAGTTAAATTGTCGTCAGACGATAGCCGATGGGTTCAATGGGTCCAATGCGTTCCACCTCTTTTGCTCTTCAGACGGACCTACATGCAACCAAACCCCGCTCAAACGTGATTGGTCAATACTACTCGGACTACAAACGGAAACCAGAACGCTTCCAATAGAAAAATCTTCTCCCGTTGCCTACAGATTCTGCATTCATATGCAGGCATTTATTTTTTTTAATAAATGTAGCCTATTTCAGTAAAACCAAATCCTCAAAATGGTTACCATACCATTCCTTGGAACTTCTGACAGCTGAAAATAGAGCAAATCTTGATTTGCCCAAACAATTCCTCCTAAGGGTGGAGCCAAACTGCAGCAGCAATTGCAGGCATGCAGCAAAAAGCAGGGCTTCTAAAATGACAATATCTGAACTGAATGATCCATGACTTGTATACAAGAGGTTCACTCAATGCCAAATTTAGATGCATAAACGAGTATATTGAGTTTCTACATTGTTAAAGAGAGAGAGTGCTACATTGTTAAAGAGAGAGAGTGAGAAATTGGAAGAGGCAGGATATTTTCCAGCATGCAGGCCAAGAAGACGGATCATTGGAGATCAGCCTATGAATTCATGGAAAGAACAACATTCATGCCATCAACTCAGACAGCAGAATAATTTATGATAAACACAAATCTGATTCTTTAGAGACTTGACTGTCTGGAACAGGGTTTCCCAAACTTTCTTAAGTTAAGGTCCACCAAGGGACCCCAGGGACCCCATTTTAATAAGATTTTGTTCCAGTGAACACTATCTAACAGTGTATATATCATTGTTATATAACAAGTCCATATTAATTAACTAATTATATAACTATATTAATTAATTAATTAACCTACTAGGTCATTAAACAACACTAGGTCAAAACCTAGTATATGGCTGGACCGTGTATGGTCAATGTTAGGGGTAGGCGGATCGACACCAAAAGTATCAATACTACAGATACTACATCTCATTTTGAAGATCGAATTTTGTGGTATCGCCTACCCCTAGATGTGCAAAATTGTGACCAAAAGCCTTGTCGTTAGAGGGCAGATGTCTTCATAACATAAGGATCATGTCCAACATATGTTGTGATTTTCTGTTTATACCTTTCTCTCATATTGTCTAAACTAGCACAGTACGGGTTTTCCTCCATCTTACCCATTCTGCTTTTCACTTCCTGCCCTCCATCTGAATTTCGCACGTCATAGGAATCACATGGCTGCAAACAACGAATGGTGTAACTTCATCACTCAGTGAGTCAGTGAGTCAGTGACAGACATTTGCGTTTATAGGGCTGTTGTGGTACAGCCAAAAACAGTAATCCTGATATTATCTTACTGTGCAAAGAGCTAGACAGTGAACTTATATTATATTCCTTTGTACTGCTTTCCTTATGTGTGTATGTATGTGCATGTGTGTGTGTGTGTGTGTGTGTGTGTGTTCAGCAGCAAGCCAAACTCCATTCAAATGAATACAGGAGTCAGGATGTGTCCAAGCTCCAGGTGCTTTATTGAGCAGCACCTTCTTATATATGAATCAATATGAATAGAAGTGAAAATGAACAACATAAACAAAGGAACACAATAATCAAATAAAGTGCAGTTGAATGCTACAGTATAAAGCTCTCATATAGCTGTTTACATACATTCACAGTATGTTGAATGCTATAACGGTAGAACTGTGAGCTAGGCTACTGGATGCACAAATGTAGAGTAATACAGGGCTTGTAGATATGCACAAACTTAAAGGTGAAATGTGTCATATTTTCTGCCCACTAGAGGGAGCTTGTGTTCACTTGTTCAACTGAAAAACATTGAAACGACCCGTTTAGACTCAAGCTCACTTCAGAGTTAGCATTGTTGTGATATCAGTCAGACTAAAACAGGTTTCATCAGGTTTCTTCATTTAAATTAGAAATAAATACAAAATGGGGTTTTTTCAGGAAAAACAATACTTTCAATCAGCATATTTATAAGATCTCTGTGGACCTCTCAATTGTGGAATTTAGTACAATAATAGAATAACACAAACCTCTGAGATCTTAGAAAGGCTCGATGACAACTTGTCATATTCAATGTTAGTGTAACTCAACAGACAAAGGGATAATATTCAGCAAAAACATGAGAAAACACATGGGGGCGATCTTATTCATCTATACAGCTGCAGAGCATTATAGCATACTCCAAAACACATAACCCAAAAACAAAAGTCACTACATTATCCTGTAGTCTGTATCAAACAAATACTTACAGCCAATGGTGCTGAAGGCATAAACAAAAAGGATTGTAGCAGGGCAGGAGGCAGACTGGACCTCTTCAAAAGGCAGGTCCGCAGTTGACAGGAAACCCTCAGCAGCTCAGCCCGTGCTCTGAGTGCATGTTCAAACTTTGTTGCATCATACATGATCATTAAGAAGATTCATGTGGAATTCAAAAACTCAATTGATATTGGTTTATAAATGAATTCCTATTCTGGTCCCAACGGCTCGCAAATTAGCTGCCGCTGATTGGGCCGTGCGGCATATCACAGCATCATGTTCAGTTGCTCAAATGCCACTGGACCACGCGCTTTATATGAAACGCGGTTGCAGCCATGCCAGCAGTACAAGGAGTTAACAATGGTAAGACGAGAGGAGAAGCCACAAGCCAAAGGTTATTTTAAATCCGTGTGCTACTTCACGGGGAAAAAAATGACAAGAAGAAGACCAACTTCCGCTGCTGAGGCAACGTGATTTCCTGTCAACCGCGGAGGTGCCTCTTGCAGAGGTCCGCTATTTTGTCTGCAGCTAGGTACATGTAAACCAGCTGCCACTCCAAATGTCCCAGGAGGGGGCGTCAATTCACTGAGCCAAAGGGCACAACATCCTTATTTTGCTGAGAACCCTCTGAAGGACCTGGGTGGTCCCTTGACCCCAATTTGGCAAGCATTGATCTTGAGTTTGGGTTGGGAAGGTGAAATCTCTGATATCTTAATCTCTTCCATGGTTGTCTTCCTCCAGTCTACATCTCTGTTGTTATCCCCGGTCCAACCCTACAAAGCCTGATATTCTATCTCCCAGACTCAGAGAACAAGCAAAACTTCAACGGTGTTCAAGTGACAAACGAAATCCCTTTCTATTGGACACACGAGATAGCAATAAAACCGCCGTATATAAAACGTTGGACAGCGTTCGGCGGTAGCCCTGCTGCGATTAAGCCTCAAAGTTCTCCTCGCAGTTTAATCCGTAGAGGATACTGACTGACTCACTGACTGACTGAACGCCAGCCAAAACAACATCAAAGAGGGCTGTATTTCTGCTGAGTTCATTTTCTTCTATTTCATTACAGAGGCTTGGTGCACAAGAAGCTTGACATATTATTGTAAGACGCTGGAAGCTGGTATCTTAAGTTGGAAAGGAGGGTTTATACTTGCTGAATCAATTCCTTTTAGAAGGAAAACAACTGATATATCCCCTCTCTCTCCCTCTTTATTTCTGTGTATGTGTGTGTATGCAATAATGGACTTGTGTGTGTGTGTGAGAGAGTGTGTGTGTGTGTGTGCTGAGAGAGAGTGTGTGTGTGTGTGAGAGTGTGTGTGTGTGTGTGGGGGTGTGTGTGTGTGGGTGTGTGTGGTTGTGTGTGTGTGTGTGTGTGTGTGTGTGTGTGTGTCTGTACCATGGTGTGTGTGTGTGTGTGTGTATACTGTGGTGTGTGTGTGTGTGTGTGTGTGTGTATTCCCTTGTGTGTGTGTGTGTG
>OMKK01083954.1:0-14624 GCA_900302305.1 Polymixia japonica | reverse complement strand
CTCTTTATCTCTAACTCTATTGTGTCGTTAAGATAAACATGCATTTGGATTATAGTCTCTGGTGTGTCCCATTTCCTGTTATTGGAATTTTTGCATATCCACTCTCAACTCTTTTGTGAAAATATCCATTTCCTACTTTAGAGGGAGGATTCGGCGGTCCTGCAACATACATTGACCAACTTTCTCCTGGTATGGTTGCTTTTTATTGAGGTTTGATCTGAGACTGGTCCTCCTGCCTCGGCACATTCCTCACAGTTTAGTTTCACGAGGCGAAATGTGTTTCTTGCGTTCTTAACGTAGAACCCGTTGTCCCTTCCCTTCCATTTTAAGGTTACATCTGTTCCCTGGGTGTCCTAACCCGCGACGTACCTGTTCTACACAAGCCGGGGCCTCACTATCAGTCACTTCTCTATCAGCCCTGCGTGTACTCGCACCCACTTACCACTTCCGACCACAACCAATGCACAGGCTTTTGCGAGTGCATCTGCTAACCGATTGCCTTCTACACGTGCGGTTCGTTTTGTAGTGTGTTCTAACTGGTGAATCCATTGTTTCCTCTTTACTTCCTGATTTCTCAAAGATAACCTCCCGCAGTTCTTTGTGGGCTACTTCTTTTCCCCTGGCGTTCTCAAAGCCATTATCCTGCCAGACCTTCTTCTAGTGCTGCTCTATAGCAGTAGTAACTGTCGGTTGCTATAGTCATTCTCTTGATTTCTATTGCTTCGGTGCGGTAAGTGCTTCTAGTATAGCATTTACTTTCATAGTATAGCATTTACTTTTCTGAGCACCACCATTTATAAAGCCTGTAATCTGTTTTAATATTTTATTTATCTGTTTATCCTACTACTGAGTTTGGCTGTCTCCCTCTTACTACCATCTGCGTAGAACACGTAGGGCCCATAGTCTATTTCCTGTGACATTTCTGTGAGTCTCTTGCTTGAACCTGTGGTTGTGAATATTACATCATCAACAAACATATTTTTCCATCTCCTCCGTCTCACAGCTGTAGCTTCTGAGTCAGACACGTGGCTTTAAAAGTGCGGTTGAGCCTTCATAATTTGTCTCAATTATTATTTTATGTCCCATTGCCACATTCTTTACTCGTGCCATGTGCAAGCTGATAAATGCCAAATTTATGTTCAAGTCTGTCCAGTGTACCTTATGTTATTGCAGCTTTTTCACTTTTGTCATTCTTTATGATCATGACCGTGTTGATTCTACCATCTAGCGTGCTTCTCTCTCCAATTCTACTGTGGTTTGACAGACTGATGTGTGTTCATCTACCAGTTCCTGTTTTTGGAACAGCGGGGGGGCGGCCCTATAACTGCGAGTGTCTGTGACTGACTGACTGACTGACCGAGTGATGAAGTTACACCATAGGTTGTTTGCAGTCACGTGATTCCGATGACGTGCGAAATTCACATGTGGGCAGGAAGTGAAAAGCAGGACGGACGAGATGGAGGAAAGCCCGTACTGTGCTAGTTTAGATAATATTACGAGAGAAGGGCATAAACAGAAAATCACAACATATGTTGGAGGTGATCCTTATGTTATGAAGACGTCTGTCCTCTAGCGACAAGGCTTTTGGCCACAATTTAGTTTCATCTAGGGGTGGGCGATACCACACATTTTGGTTTCGATCCAAGTAACACTAAAGTTAGCTCGCCGCACGGTGTGTGTTGTTTGACAGTGAGCGCACGCAGCAGCGGCAGAGAAGCAAAGAGTGCATGAACTAAGAAGCGCGTCCAAGTGCACACGACATCATCCATTTTTGTCACGAAGACGACACCGAGTTTGCAGACGATCAGATGATCTCTGAGTTTGCAGAGACGGTTTCTCTACTCTGTTGATGAAATGAAATTGTGAGAAAGAGAGAGCGATGGATCCATTTTCTTTTTTGGTATCGATCCTGTTGACGCTAGAATCGATCTTCAAAACGAGATGTAGTATCTGTAGTATCGATGCTTTTGGTATCGATCCGCCCGCCCCAAATTGACCGTACACAGTCCAGCCAAATACTAGGTTTTGACCTAACCTTGTTTATCATCACAGTCACAGTTATTTTTTAGTTTTGCATGCACACTAGCGCCCCTCATATCTTTTACTGTGAAATAAATCAGACCAAGTGAACACTGCTGTAGATATTAACCATATATCAACCATTTCCAATTACCTGCTTATTCCTGCTCAGGGTCGCAGGTGGCTGCAGCTTATCCCATCTTACTGTAGGCATGAGGCAGGAGGATACCCTGGATGGGATGGCAGCCCATTGCAGGGTCACTACACACACACACACACACACCATTCAGATATGTCTTTTGGTGGTTGGAGAAAACCCGGCAGAAAAGCCACACAAACACAAGGACAGCGTGCAAATTCTGCGCGGGCAGGACCCGGCCCATGGAGGACTACTATGCCGCCATTAATGGAGACATCAATGATCCTTTTATTCAGAAATACAGCAAAGACATCAGAGAGGTTTACACCAACTGGATCAAACATCTTACTATATCAGTTAATCTACAAATGCATCAAATACGTCACCTCCCTCACCAGGCACGCACTCACAAACAAAATCCTCCATCTCAGTCCTCGCTGTCACTAACCTGAACAATTTTCCCTCTCTCCTTTCTTTCCTCTTCTGTCTGTCCTTGAGGGACAACCTTACCTGTGTAGTCTCTATCTCTGCCATCCATCTGAAGTGTCCTCTTCTCTGGTAGTAATCTCAGCCTGTTAGACGGCAACACTGACTTCCCGTACAGGAGGGAGCCAGAGTGTCTCAGAGGACAAAACCAAAATACACCCAGGCCTGTTGGAGGAACAGGCAGTGGGCTGTGGGATGGGAACTTTGCTCTGTGACATTGTGTTACCCTCCACCGTTGTTCTCTCCTGTCTTTGTTGGCACAATTGTAAATTAATGTAAACACACACCTGTATACATATACACACATGCAAACAAGCACATGAGGTATGTGCACACATGCACATGCACAGACCCACACACTCGTGCACGCACACAGTGATGCACACACACAGACACACACGCACACGCACACACACACACACACACACACACAGACCCGCATGCACATACAAAGTCGACACTTGCACAGACTTTCACGTGTGCGCTGGTTTCTGCCTCCTGACACTGAGACCTTGAAAACAAGGTTAGATGTGATTGCCTAGACTGCTAAATGGAGTGCCGTTGTGCATCAGCAGCACAGAGAGTGAGATCTGAGATGTGATCCTCCCTGCTCCTCAAAATACTAACCAACAATGAGCAAGCATGTACCCGTAAACACACAGGCCCCCGCACGCGCAATTCCCCTTAAACACACACATGCACACACACACACACACACATACATACACACACACACACGCACACACATACTTACAATTGACACGTCATTAAAAGCAGTTTTTCTTTGTAGATGAGGGGGCTGGGCACCACAGCTAAACAAACATAAAGGAAACACTGACTTAAAATAACTTGCTCAAACAACCAGGCTGCAGACAGAGCAGTAGCAGACTCTACACACATGGTGATCAGTATAATGAGAGAGCAGGAGAGATAGGTCAGCCTTACAATCAATAGATCAAGCAAGAGAATTACCCATCTAAATCTTAACGCGGCCCTCCCACAGTTTAATCAACAACCATATTGTCAGAGAAATTAATTGTGTGCGTGTGTTTGCATGTGTGAGGGAAAAATGCAAATTTCAGATGACACCCAGCAGTACGACATGACATTTTGTTGAATATTAGGAAACAGGTCAGTGTCGTGTCATAGCCAAGAGAAGCCTAAACAAACTTACTGTACCTACTGTTTGATTCCACTCTGTTGCCTTTGACCTCAACACTCTCCAAATGTAACAACCTAGCATCTGCGCCATGAGAGATTTCCCGGAACCAACCCATAAGTGAGAGATGAAAGCAGGGACAGACCCGGACAAGACAAACAACAGTAATACGGGACAAAAACACAAAGGCTGCGGTATGTTTTCCCTGCTCCTCATGCTAATCAAATATAGGCCATTTGCAACTCAATGAAGGCCCCCACTTCCTGAGTGGTGAGAGGATATTGAATATATGCAAATGAGCTTCCATAAACCAGGAAGGATTTTGTCCCAATAGTCAGTGTTCAAGCAGACAATTGTGATCAATATGTTTGCGTTGTCTCTGTGCCTTGTGAATGTAGATGTAGGTTAAGAAGTGGTCATGTCTCATGTTTGAAATTCTGAATGTGTATGTGTGTGAATGCATGAGCCTATGTGTGTGTATGCCTGTGTGTTGGAGGTGAGTTTTCTAGTAATTGTGTGGTGTGTGCATGTGTATACGGTAGGGCTGTGTATTGGCAAGAATCTGGCGATATGATATGTATCATGATACAAGGGTTACAATTCAATATATTGTGATATATTGTAATACTGTAAGGAATATATATGTGTGTGTTGCTGTAACTATGTATATATACAGTATATAGGTACAGCAACTGTATACATATAGTCCCCACAGTACATATAAACACCCCATACTCACAGCTCATGTAGACAAAAATCACTCTTGAGTACATGTCATTCTGTACATTAAGCAACTGTAACTTAATCTAAAAAAATTATATTCAAAATATACAGAGGCTCATATCATTATGTACAGTAAGCAACTGTAAGTTCATTTAAAGAAACATTTAAAACATAAATAAACATGAATAGATTCAGCAGATACATGTTCCTCAGCGACGACCCCCGCCCTCCACCCCCCTTTTCCACGTGGAACAAAAATTCAATAAAATCATATAAAATAAATGAAAAATGAAAAAGTAATAAAAAGCACTTATGATGTCAACGATCTAGCTAAATGAAATGCCTCCGCTCTGACTGGCCTTCATCTTTGCTACGAGAGTCCCTTCAACAGAGAATCTATTAAAGACTGTTGCCATTGCATAATAGAGAGAGTGTGTGATATCCACCTAGTTGCTATGGTCCTTTTTGCTGCTGTAAGTCCTGAGAGTAGAGTTATATTTAGATTGTATAAATAATCATCATTCAACAGCAAGATGAATGGAAATTTCTCAATGGCTGCACCCACTAAACTAGCAATGTTGTCTGACACCAAAACCTGTTAACCTCTGGACATTCCTGTACCATCTGCATAAAGGTGCCTGGTATATTTAGATCACAGGAACAGCAGCTTGATGACCCTGTAGCCTTCATCTTATATCTTTTCACAGGTGTTAGATATACTTTGTGAATGAAATTATAATGAGTAATTTCTCCATTTCTCCATACTCTGTCCCAATTTATTGTGCCATTAACTTCCTTATTCCATTTCTTTATCTTTGCAAGAGAACTATGTGTGCATCTTAAAAAGAAATCATAGATAATTGCAATACATCCTTTAGGGGTACCTAATCTCCTATTAACCAATTTCTATCATAGGATGGTTGATTGGCTTTATGTTAACTGTGAATAAAGGAAAAAGGACTTGGGTGAGCTATCAAAGGACTCACACAGATCTTGGAAACAATCTTCCATTTTGACAACGGCAGTTAGAACCTCCACCGGCATTTAGTACATCTCAGCTACTGTCTGGTTGTAATCGCATTGGATTCCATCATGATGTGTCATTTGTCATCTATGCGGCTTCTTCGGGAGGCACGGCAATCGCGTAAAAAGCCACTGTATTGATCGCCATGAGGGAGGGAGAGCGGAGAGAGCGGAGAGAGAGAGAGAGAGAGAGAGAGAGAGAGAGGAGGAATTGCTGATCTAAAGGTAGCCTCTGGCCCACTTACTGAGGGGGACGTGATTCATTTGGACCTGTTTTCCACTTGAGTTCCCGCATAACAAGGGTCACACCGCTGAGCTGGTCTCATCACATGGGTTAACTTACGTGCTACGTGAAGACGTCAGTGTCACAGACCACACATGCATTACATTTAACTGTAGGATCGTGAACCATTCCAACAGTAATCTTAACCCAGTACTTTCAGTACTTCCACTGCTGCCAATTTCTCCGCTGCTCTTATGTTCGTCATCTGTAGAAATGGGGACTATTCAGGATGTTGATTTGATGTTGAATAACTTCAATAACACCTGCTCCCTGATCGTATTGCTTCATTTAAACATCAAACAAAAAAATCTCCAAACTCTCACTGCCATGGATTTGTGAAGGTGTACGTACGCGCCTTAAAGAAGGACTGTTGTAAGGCCGAGCGGAGGTGGAGAACCTCTAAACCCGCGGAAACATTTTAACGCAGAGATCAGGAATACAGATTAGTTCATTTTTATCCCATAAGAACCTGGAAAGTGCTCTCTTGACCATTCCTCGGTCTAAACTAAGTGCTATGTATACAGTAAATATATAAGTACTATATCAATAAATGATATTAAATGAAATGAAGATGAAAAACGAGACCAGCAGCAACAGGGCTGATTTATAGTTGAACACAGCTATGCCAAACATGCTCGTATGTGTTCACTGCAACGTGTGGGATGATACCGTGGATTTCCTTTTCTTAGTGCGTAAGGACTGAAGGCACAGGGACGAAAACACATCTCTGTCTTTCTCTCTCTCCCTTTTCTCTCCTTTCTCTGTGAATATTCGGAGAGGCTATCTGTAAGTGACGGATGAAACTGGGGGGGATAGGGTGTTGGGGATTGGGCGATGTTGTGTGTGTGTGTGTGTGTGTGTGTGTGTGTGTGTGTGTATCTGAGACAGCAGATCAGCCTCAGCAGCTTAATTAACAGGGCAGTGTATAGGCCTGTCTGAACCCACAGTGGGGTTTGCTTCAGGCACTCAAACGTCATTCAAGCTGTACATTTCGGTTGCAGGCTAGCTGAAGGATTTAATTGATTTATGGTATCATTTTTACATTTTACCTGATGCCTAGATCCACTCAATGAGTACAGTAGAATAATCTTAAACAACTAGATCAGCAACATTATAAGATGCAACTCATAGTAAGGACTGCATGGGTCAAAGTGCCCTGACAATAAATGTATTGGAATATTCCTGTGATCCCAGAATGATCATGTAAGATAGATAGAAAGATAGATCTAAGGATAGAAAGGTTTTGCTCTCCTGAATGTTCGGCTTCAGCCGCGATAAGATGCCTGTCTCCATTTTTCCATCATGGCTGACATGAGATGTGCAGGTTAATCACAGCAGATGAAACAATGCCGCGGGTCCAATTTTATTTCAGAGATGATAACAACAGCATCTCAAATCGGTGTCGTTGGATTCTCAGCTCGCCCCGGCTATATGTTATCCCACCATAAAACCCCAGAGAGGGGTCAGCCTGTAGACTGGGCTTCAGTTCCCGGAACATTGGTGTGGAAGGATGAGGCTTATCATAGCTGACCAGGGACAGAGATGGATAGAGGATTTCACACATGATGGCTTGTTTTGTTTATTTAAGGCATACTGCGTCAGAGGTAATTGGTTATGAAGTGACTTTTGTGGCAATTTTTCAGGGGCGTTAGCTCCAGAAATACATCATGTGATTTGAAAGGTTAGATGGTAGCTAGCTACAAAAAAACATGTGGTGCGTGCGCGCACACACACACACACACACACACACACACACACACACACACACACACACACACACAGCATATCTGAGCAAGCATCAGTTTGTCACAGATATGGACACATTTTGGACATTTCTCACTCTTCTGTGGTTTCCTTGGTTTTACCGTGGTCGTGACTTTCAACGGTTCGTCAGTTGGTGTCTTGTCTTAGCCTCAAACCTAAAAACGAAAGTAATTAGTGTAAGGAAAACGTGGTTCTGTTTGTGTGTGTGTGTGTGTGTGTGTGTGCGTGCGTGCGTGAGTATCAGGCCTGTGAGTATGAGAGAGACGGTGATAACAGTCAAGTGTTCGTTTTATCAGCGAGGGAAAAAAGGGGACAGAGTAAGAGTGGTGTGTTGTGTGACTGAGCACTGAAGTGGTGATGAATCATGACACATTTAATGGGACTTAAACGTATTGATACCTCGTTATTCTTTAACGACATTTGACTTCTTTTGTGTTTTATGCTCTCATAGCCAAGGTCACCCCACTAAGTGAAAACCAGTGAAGGTTCCTGTACAAGTCAATAACGGAAACACCCTGAAATAGGCCCCCTTCACCTCTATAATATTAATATATTATAATTTATAAGGCATTAAGGTGATCTATAAACCTCAGAATTTATTTGTTTCTCTTATAAGCAGTTTTTCCAGTATAGTATCAGGTCGTGCCGCCAGGTTCCTCCGGTGAAAGAGCAATGCTGCTGATTTACTGGCAGCTTGAATACATCAGATCATTCAACTAATGCAGTTTCAGTGTGTCTCTGTGTGACTTCTATAATCTTCCCAAACATCTTTCCTCCGTCAGAGTAACTGTATGGCTTCATTCAGGGCGCCGACTGTGAGAGATGGAGCGATAACGCTCAAACTCATTTCAACGCATTATTATTACATTAGCGCTGCCCTCAGATGTAACGGGAGACAGCTACTTGACTCTAGCATTGATAGTTCCTCATGCCGGGGCGGCGGTGCCTTTCACTGCAGACAAGGCATCAATTAGGGTTCAGCTAATGCTAAAGTTAACTATTAGTAGGGAAGGAAAACAATGGGGGGGTGAGAAAGACGGAAAACCTGTAATGCCCCGCATCAGACGAACTACCTGCTGGCTCTGCTGCTGCTCTCAGAAGGGGCTTAGTGCCACCTACTGGTACAAAGGTGAAGTGGACTACTGAGGAGAGGAGAGAAGAGAAGAGTGAGGGAAGTATGAAAGGATGTGACTTCAGAGCCAAGGAGGCTTTTTGACTGAAAGCGACACACAAATTTTAAACATCAAACCCAGATTACTATCTTTCTGCACTCTGCCATCACTTTCCAATTACCCATAAACAGTAGCCTTAAGAGATTAACATCGATGTCGTGTGTTATTGCACATCGTTTATACATAATTCATGCTCGCTCTTTGTAGGTGAGGATAAACAACGCTGATGAATATCAAAGCATGGCTGCATGGAGTGGCTTTTTTATAAAATGAGGTTGTGACCTTTTTTTCTTCCTAGCTAGCTAGCTTTTGCACAGGACCCTAGAGCCAAACAAGCTGCAAAGTCAGGGTAATTTGTGTAACATTTAATTAACACATTCTCTGTGGCCGTGTGTGTGTGTGTGTGTGTGTGCGCATAAGCGCCTCTCCATAGGGCAAATGGGGCTGTTGCCCGCACACTTTTTAATTCTGTCTTTTTGCTTTGTTTTTGCCTTGGTCTGTGTCGGTCTGTCTGTCTGTAACTGTAATAACACCAATTTCTTATCCAATCTGGCTCAAATTGGTGGATAGGTTGACAGTCAGTCAAGGACCTGCACTATTGAATATTATTCAAATCAGTCAAAGATCGATGGTGCAGATTAAAGTCAAAATTTTAGCCACTGGTGTATTTGAAGTGTTCTATCGTTTTGTGTGTGACTTGTCTGACACGTTATCTTCCATAATTTGGTTAAAGGGGCATGTTGTAAAGTTGTCCCTTTGGCGTTCAATCAGAACACAATAACAATTCAACAACAATGAAATGTGTCTCTAGTATGGAGCCCCGCATTGGCCATTTATACATAGTGCGCATGTTTCCACTTGTCATGCCTCCTTTTCTGGATCGCTGCTCCCCTGGACGGACTTGGGGAGTATTATACTTATGCAAGAAGATGTCAGCGTAGCCATGCTGTAGGTGCCTACGGCACAGTGAGTGATTTATACTTCTGCGTAGACTCTACCCATTATAGCTCTGGAAATGGCTTTCCTAGATGAGGAAGAAGAGGTCATTTTGCTAGAGTTATTGAGAAGGAGAAGATTACATTGGAAGAGGAGATGGTCTGTGAGAGCACTGGACGTGGTGAGAGGGGGAATTCCCAGGGCTTGTTCGCCAAATGCGAGAGATGGATGAACTTCAAATATTTTGGTGAAGAAATGATCTTCACTCATCAGAATACATATATACTGGGCACCGGAAAACACGTAGCAGGAAATACAAAGCGGCCCAAGTAAACCAATCACAGCTCTTGTGGTATCCACGTAGCCTGTGTAGTTACATTTTTGAGGAGGTGCACGTAGGCTACGGCGTAGCCCCCGGCGTACCTACGACGACACCACAAATACCTGTGGCGTGTGTCTGGCAACACGTTGACATAGAAGCATGAATCAAGCTTAAGCCCCATACCCTTCTTCCCAGTCTGATGAATATTTGATGAATGAATTATTCAACTACAACTTTCCTGAAACTATTATGCTGAAGAACTCTGCTGGCACCCAAAGGCTGTGAACATTCTGTAACAGCTTACGCCAACTGATGATGTCAGGTATGACGTAACAGGCATTTAAAGTTTTCCATGCTCTGCTCCCCCACTTTTAGCTAAGTTAGGCGCCCGTGTGTGTGTGTGTGTGTGTGCACACCCTGTCTCTATTTTTGTTTTAGTGCTGTTAGCTTAGCCGCTAGGTCTTCCTTGATGCTTGCTCAGAAAAATACAGGGAAGCAGGGTGAACTGCTCATCTTGTCTTAGTCATTAGTTCACCCTGTCCTCTGTGAGTGGCTGAGTCTATGCATGAGCAGGAGAAATTAATGACCTACATGTCTCCTGTGTGTGTGTGTGCGTGTGTATATCTGCAAAATTAAAGTAAAGTAAACTTAAAGATCTGTGACGAGAGTGTTTTAGAAAGTGTATGTGAGAGAAAGAGTGAAGGGAGATTGAAGAACAGATTGATGTGAGAGGGTTGTGACTCATTTACATTAAATTAGGATTCATGAGGACTCAGAACAGAAATAGATGCAGATGCAGAAGAGGAGACGCGTGTATTTCTGCGTGTTCTCTCCACTAGAGAGAGGCAGTGTAATTAGGAGACCCATAGCAGGGTCCTCTGGGCCTGACGTTACACATGAGGCAGTCAGAACAGATGCATTCACAGAGCTGGGGTGCTGTTATCTCCGATGCACGTACACATGCTGAATAGGCTTGACCATTCTAAATGTTTAAAGGTATACAATATTTTGAACATTAATATAGCAGCAAACAACTATTTGCTACGTAAATATATAGTGGAGTAATGGCATCCTGAGCAGAGAATGAAGTCACACTTCCTTTGTGTGTGTTGTAATCCGAGCTTCTCTTTGTTTTGGTAGCCGGCTGTGGGTGCATATTAGTGTGGCTGACGCGCCCATTTGTTTTGGTCTGAGATGCTGGTGCTCTAGTGCGACATCTAGTGGCTGAATATCGTATATAGGTCCTTTAAAAACATTTTTTTACACATATTGCCTAGTTATGACCGTTTCCCATGTATTTGTTGGTTAGATAGGAACATTTTTTAATACATCTAACAGAGGAGATGAGGAAAAAATATGTAATTTTCTTTCTGAATTGATGGCAGTGAAAATCAAACGAGAAACCTATTTATTGTGCCGTTTGGCTTTATAGGCCCAACTAGAATGTTAAATCCTGGGTTATAGATTATTTTAGTTTATACCATGGCCTGGGTGAATACTCGATTCTGATTGGCTGTTAGGGCTGGGTTTAAAAAATCGATTTTCCGATTCAAATTGATCATTTGAATGATCCCATGTCGATTTATAAAATCCCGAGATCGATCTTTTCTATGCATGTTTAGGTTTTCGTTAAACATTATTTCTAGCACTCCTCCCGTAAAGTCTCTGTTTTGCCTTGTGCCAAGTTTCTGCTGAACTACTACGGAAACTCAGTTGACTAAAATACATGTTTTGACAACAATGACGGGAGCTGCCTCCCTGAAACGAGCGCCATCAAGCCTAAGGGCAGATGTCTGGATGCATTTTGGATTTAAAACACACGATGATGAAGAGATTGACAAAAGCAAAGCTATAACCATTTGTCGAGACATCACTCAGATACTTTGCATTCTGCTACCAAATTGTTGGATCTAAAGCAGCCTCAGCTTGAGAAGACATTTGTATACAAACTTCCAAAAAATAATAGTCTGTCGCACTTTTATCTGCTAGAATATATGTTCGTACAGCGTCGTTGAGAAAGATGGCTTCTGAAACATGTCGAATGCACTGAAACCATGATACATTGTACTAACATGTAAACATCAATGATGGTTGCTTTGGTCGTAATGTGTGAGCAACCAATGAAAATGAGTGATCCCGTCTCTTATGTGTTGATTGACAGACAACCACACCAATGTGAAAGTGTCATTATGAAACAAAAAGGAAGAAGGGAAAAGAGCCGGAAATGTGTCATTCGCAAAATTCCCATTATGAAATAAAATGTTTTTTTATGAAATAAAGTTAAATAAAATGTAAGCACGATATTGTGGAAATGATAATCATGAAATAATATATCTGTGTGGAGTTTGCATGTTCTCCCCGTGTCTGCGTGGGTTTCCTCCGGGCACTCCGGTTTCCTCCCACCGTCCAAAGACATGCATGTTAGGTGAATTGGGGACTCCCAGGTATGAATGTGTGAGGGAATGTATGTCTGTATGTATATGTCTGTGTGTCTGCCCTGTGATAGGCTGGCGACCTGTCCAGGGTGTTCCCCCGCCTTCCGCCCAATGACAGCTGGGATAGGCTCCAGCACCCCTCGCGACCCTTAACAGGATTAAGCGGTAGATAATGAATGAATGAATGAATGAAATAATATTTCATAATAAAGAGTTGAATATTATTTAATTATTGCCTTTTTTAACAATGTATTTGCTTGTTTACATTTATTTATGTATTTATTCATATATTTATTTATTTCATAAGGAATATTTATAAATTAATTTTTTCCATACATCAGGGGCTCCTTCGTGTTATTCTATGTGATGCCTCAGTGAAGTTCCATGTTACGGTTGTGAAACCTGACCGTGGAGGCCAGGTAAAATGCTGTTTTATTCTGGTACTGTGAGGTGGTCCCATCAGATAGGAAGTTGTGACCTCAGTGTGGCTGGGTGACTGGCTCTGATGTAATCCAAGATTGGATTGATTGGACAAGGTGTGCTCATGTTGCGACTGCATCATGTCGGAGGCACTCAGAGTGTTGCAAAGAACTCCACCTTTCCGCCACTGAAGTATAACACTCCAGTGTGCAGAGTAACCTGCTGGTGTGATCTTTGATCTATGTGCAGAGTAACCTGCTGGTGGGTGTCTTTCATCCGTTTACTCCACTTTGCAGCTGTAGTTTTCACTGTAGTCAGCATGACCCACAACGTGGTCTTTCATCAAGCTGTCTTTCATTGTCTTCAGACGGGTGAACTGGTGCCCGATACTGTACAAATGGGTCCACCAACGGGGCAGCTCCACCTCGATGGTTGCAACCTTCTTCTACAGGATGGTAGTTTTTGCCTCAAACTCTGATGCGGAGACATGGTGTTTTTTGCTCATTGGAGTGGACCTGCTAACCCACTCTTACCAAGACACAATGTTGTCCTTTGTGTGATCGATCCCGACTGACGGACTGAAAGTAACAACGCGCAACTTCCGTTCAAAGTTCAAATTATACCGAAATCACTCCACATTTCTACAAAATAGCACCTGGTATTGATAGAGCACACGTGTGCAGAATCAGAAGGATCCACGATCAGAATGAGAATGGGGATAGTTCGCATCAGAGGAGACCCGTCTGTCTGATAGAGATAAGGCCAACAGGGAGCTCAGCCCTCACTTTCCACTCTTCACCCAGATACACTCATAAATCACACTGATGCACGCTGCAGCACCGAGTGTGACAGACCCATTAAACTTATACATTTTACAGAGAAAGGCAGAACGAGTGAGGGAGACAGAGATAGAAAGAAATGCTATATTGTTTTCTATTAATATCAAAGATAATGGATAATGGCGGATGTTAGCTTTTCTTTAATGTTTTATATATTAATGTTTTATATACTGAAATGTAACTGAACACGTAACTAAATTTTAGAATTTTTTTATAATAGTTTTTTTTCCCTGCAAAAAGAGGGCTGGGGTATCTGGAACATGCTCTGTGTAATGTATGAATCAGAATCAGAATCTTTATTGTCATTATATTCACATACAATGACATTTCACATGGCTTCTCCCAATGTGGTTAGAAGAAAGAAAAAAAAAAAGAGGAATAAAATAAACCAAATCACACTATAAATAAGGCAGAACCAAACTATCCACAAAACAGTACCTAGTACTAATAAAGAGGGTAGCAGTGCCATAAATATAAACAGGGTAAAAATTATAAACGGGCTAAAAAATATAAACAGGGTAAAACATATAAAATATAAAAATATAAGGTTAAAAAAATAAAAAATAAAATATATATATATATATATATATATATATACAGTATGTAAACAGAACAGTACCTGAGAGGGAATATTATATTATATAGGCCTTATATTAGGCCTCTTTTTTTTCAGACCTCACTTTTTGTGTCCCTTCTTCCATTATCGTTCTCTCGTCTTCCTCCCCCTCATCACTTTACTTTCACAACCCTTGAACAATAAACAAGAGGTCAGTAAACAAGAGGTTGATTCAATCACTGTGATGCTTTTACATCGCATTCATGGGAAGATATTAGTCGACGCGTTTCATCGAGGAGACCACCGCCTGTCGATCGGCAAATGCTCGTTAACGCCTTGCAGGAGGAG
>OMKK01083950.1:0-17503 GCA_900302305.1 Polymixia japonica | reverse complement strand
ATACATACATACTGTACATACACACATACATACATACATACACACACACACACATACATACATACATACATGTACATACACACATACATACATACATACACACACACACATACATACATACACACATACATACATACATACATACATACATACACACATACATACATACATACATACACACATACATACATACATACATACATACATACACACATACATACATACATACATACATACATACACACATACATACATACATACACACATACATACATACATACATACATACATACATACATACATACATACATACACACATACATACATACATACACACACACATACATACATACACACATACACATACATACATACATACATACACACATACATACATACATACATACATACATACATACATACATACATACATACACTTTTAATAACTTAAAGGGGCATGGTGTAAAGTCGTCCCTCTGGCGTTTACAAGATGAAATGCAATCACAATACAAAAACATTCAACAGCATTGAAACGTGTCTCTAGTTCGGAGACACACATTATTTCATGGTAACAGAGTATTGATTAATTCGCACGAAATGTCATTATGTGTGCACAATGTATAACTAGCCACTGCAGGAGGTCACAGACACACAAGACGAGTCCATCTGATTGTGTCAGAACCTTTTACCCCTAATAATCATAGAATCCTCTTCTAAATTTCCTTCTTCATGTATATAAAAAAGCAACAAAAAATAAACAGAAATTTGCCATCTATATAAAAACAATTTTTGAAATGTGATTTCTTTAGTGTGTACCAATAGGAGGTCATCCTTGCTTATATTTTCCTGATGGAGTTTCGTGACCTTTTGAAAGACATAAGCTGCCAAGTAATCCCTTGATTAAAGCCAGTGCCCTTTGCCATGAGAAGACAGGTGGATAGCATTAATCCCCAAAATGTCAACAAAATGACCAAGCCTATTTTAAAAATAAAGAATCCAGCATAAAGTCTTTTGTCAATGGTTTTCAAACTATGTCCTACCAAGGACACCTCGAAGAGATGCATATTTAAGTGTGAATTTTTCTCCGAATCAGCACTAAATTACCTTTTTTGAGCTGTAAACATGGTCAGATGACTTCTATGTAGTGAATAGCATCAGTCCTGTAGTTAATATCAACATTTTCCAAATTAAGGCCCGCATCAGCTTCTAGGGCAGAAAATCATTGTTGTACTGCCCTCTATGGGTAGAAACTTTAAACCCTGTTGCACTTTTGGCCACACCCCAATCTGTGATGTCAGAGCAGGTATTTTCCCTTTTACACCACAATCTGCTTGCAATCTGATCAGAACCAGAGCTCTACTAACAGTGAATCTGGGGTGTACTCTGTTATCACAAACATGTGCCCCTTTTTCGCTCTCACTCCCTGTCCCACTTTTTCACATCTTTAAAAACTGTGTCGTAGGTGGATAATGGCTGAAATAAAGTGGGATTGTGTGGGATACCAGTGGTGGAATATAAGCGAATATAAGTGCATGATCACAAACCCATTCTCTCAGGGCAATATCTCACTGTGTGACGAGACATAACAATCAACGTGACAATTCCTTATTTTGATGGGAACCCTCCGGGACCCACTTAGGGCCACTCCGGCCCCCACTGGGAGAATCACTGGTGCAGAGCGCAAATAAATTATCCACTCTGCTTTCCTTTTATACATCTACAGAGTTGTTCTGATATCCTATTTAAATCTGTTAGTTAATGTGTTACAATGTACGGTAAATAGAAAAGGTGTAACTTAGTACTCGTGGGTTTTTCATCTTGAATCTGTAAAATGTTTTCTACAGCGGATTTCATAAAGCCTGTATTCAAAGTAAAGATGGGATCTCAGAACTGCTCATTTCCCATCTATACGTCCAACCTTTAAAAAAATCTATCCATGTACCAATAACTGAGATGAATGAATGTTGAAGAAGAAGCAGAATTATTATACCGTAGGTTCCATGTGTAACCCTTTTTGATGGAAAAACAGCCTTTTCGGGGATCTCAAGTATATGGTCATATCTAGAATTCATTATAGTTGAGAAAAAATAAAATCATTTGAATTGTAAATGTATTTTGACCCTCTGCACTTATGATCCTTGAAGCTACTCATTTTGCAGGGAACTAAACTATAATGGTTCTTCTGCTCTGATTTCAATCACTGGAGCTTTCCATTAACATATCTATAATTCATTACAAACTGAACCACATAGGATGTCTCATAGAAGCATAGTTTCTTTTATATATATATAAGAGCAATGATGATAAAGTATAGTATCATAGCGCTAGTGAACTTTATATTGTGAAGGCTTGCTATTTCTGCCTTTTGATGGACGAATCATGTTTTGTTGAATGTTGCTAAGTCTATAATACACTGTGTTTTTATTGGAGAGTGTTTCGTTTACAATTTTCTCATCAACCTCATAAACTGTTTTAGGCGAAACCTAAACCTGTTAATAACCTGCTAATGTTTCAGCAGTAACATTTTCGGTACATTTTCATGAACATGAAGGAATCTTTATTAATGTTTATGACTGTTGTCATTAAGTGTCATTCGGCCAATTATGTCATTTTACGCTCATTCATGTGTTCATTCATGTGTTCATTCATGTGTTCATTCATGTTCGTGTCTGGTGTCATGTCGTGGTTATGACGGTGTCGTGTCAGTCTTATGCACACCCCTATCAAATAAAGTGGTACCACATTTTACAAACAGATTAGCCACTTATCGCAACATCCTAATTATTTGAATTCACTGAAATATAATCAGGTCAAGAATTGGGTTCAAATGAACAGCTCTTAACCAATCATCAGAAATCCTCAAGAATCAACTAGAATAGGAGCTCTTTTTCAGAAAGGCTTTCCCAGATGAAACAGGTTCTAAACAGAACCTCGCCGCACCAGGTGCGGGACAGAGGACAGAGTAATTAAACTGCGTTAAAGCAGACGAACACAGTACGTGTCTCATAGCGCTTAGCGTGATGGATGTGATTTTCAAGACAACATAGCAAATCCGTAATGTACCAAAAAGACACACAAGACAAACTGTATGCGCAGGTTTACTCTTCTTCCATTATGTAAGCACCAGATGTTTTAGTGTAAGACCTTTCCTTGTATTGTTTACCCGATTTCCCATAAGCACGGGTGATATGTCTGTGTAATTCTCTGTGCAGTTGAAACGAGGCAGTTGTAAATTGGGGCAAGCAAAACTGTCGAGTAAAGAGAACCTGCCTCTACACCTGCCTCGTCTTTTTGTCCTAATTTTTGCTGTTACAGTGGGGTTCATCATCCTGGCGAGAAGCAGGTACTTTCCCTTGCTCTAATATTCAGGACTCAGTCAGTCAGTCAGTCAGTCAGTCAGTCAGTCAATCACAGACAGTCATTAAAGTTTCATAGGATGCAATTTGGAAGCTAGGTTGGTTGAGTAGTGACATGTCTGCATACGGCGGCAGGATAGTGTTGTTTAAGGCGGGGGGCTTCATGTCAAGGACTCCTAAATAGATATAAATAGATGTGTTGAGCCACAGACCCCCATCTTTGCAGATTTCTATTGTTAGTGATGATTTAGTGCAGGATTTATACGGTAGGTGGGAGATAATGATCAGATAGTCACAGCATCCTCACATTGGCCTCATTAAATGCGATGACGATACATTTAAACTAGTCCTTATTTTCTTTGGGAAGACCTAGAGATCACTGAGGAACCCCTGAAGGTCCCTGGTCTCCTACTTTGGTGAACACTACATAAAGGCAGAGAAAGGTCTTTATGGTGTTGGGGAGTTCGTGTTTTGACAACCAGTCAAATACATACTGTAAATAACATAAAACTGGAAACCTTTCGAGGCAGAAGTGTAACAGAACAGAACAGAACAGGCGGAGATATTCATTCCAATGCTGGAAATATAATTTTTTTGACGATAACTACTAAACTGTGAAAAAGAAGTATTGATCCACTCTATTTCTGCATTGCGTACATGCCTGTTACAGCAGACACTCAAATAGACGGGATGAAATGTAAAAGTGGGTCATGACGGATTTGTTCAACGACATAAATCAGAATTCATGCATAGGCCACAGGGAATTAAATGAAACATAACATGGGATGATAACACAACATCTTACTGTGAATTTTTAAGATTAGGATTACAGCAGAAGATATCAGATTCCCCTACGCGAAACTCCTTTGCAATTTGTTTTCATATATTATTCATAGATGTATAAGTTTACAGTTTAATACCGCCAGCGCCTGACTTGTGGATGAAGTGAGAAGGGAAACTATGCGAAAGGGACAAACTGAGCCAACGTTCAGTCACGTCATGGCGAAAAGACATTTAAATTGTGATTACGCCGTTAAATTTAAATTACGCCATTTAAAAGACATTTAAATTGTGAAAGATGTGAAAGTGAAAGTAAAAGATGTTTAAATGGCGTAGACAAGACTTACATACACATAGGCACTGTATCTGGTTAAGATGATTGATGTGGGTATAATGTGGTCTGCATACTTTACACTGGCACACTGCAAACACTATGTACTATAGACATTGTGGTGACTGTTATTTAAAGACATGTTTTCCAGTTCCCAGTTGCCATACATTACGACTCTAGTGGGTGTGGGGGTTGGGATGGGAAAGCCACCAGTTACCTGATTGATCCTCACAATGGCTCAAAATGTATTCATTGTAACTGTTCGATGAGTTTACTTCTTTACATTCACCCATTCTTTGTAACAAGCCTACTGCAACATTAGCTCATAAGTTCATTAATGCCCATTACCAGTGATTGCTCTGCTCATTAGGAAAAGGGGCAGAGGGAACCGTTTGAAATGATGACTTTGACCCTGACTCAAACTACCATTATGAGGAGGAGTCAATAACACCCTTTGTTTACTCATTAAGAGATTAAGAGAAAAATCCCCGACGCCCTTTATCCACTGAGCATTTGAACTTCAATTTCAGGCATAAATAAATGTCATTAAACATGTAAAATGACAGTGGCCTTACATTAACCTACGTCGAATTAAAAAAAAAATAGGCCGATCAATTACGTTGTCTCTGAAATTTCAATTTGAGGACAAAATGTCTACAATGGTGAAAGGTGGAGGGCTCACTGCGTGACCAGAAGAGGGCATCTCAAGTCCTAAAACGTGTGCACAGTCCTGTACCAACACCGTTCCTGTTGAGAAAAGATCAGTGATTTATCCTAGATGCCATGGTAAACTGCTTTTATCCACGGCAGACGGCGACCCCCGTATCCTTTATTCGCATTAATTGAACCGGCGCACATCCGTCACCGCGCATGTTGGAACATCATCTAAAGTAGTTCTACCTTTACTTCATCGGTCTCTAACGCCGAATGAAATTCAACAATTGGGCGACTCTATTTGCATCTTTAAATCTATACTAAACCGACGGGTTAGGAATTCTCATCTCGTCTGCAAGCCGCTAACTGAGTTGAGCGCATCCATCCGAAGGTTGTGTGCGGGGATTGTAGCCAAACTGTGCAATATTCAGGCTCATATTGTTTTGGGTAACTAGAGAGAGAGAGAGAGAGAGAGAGAGAGAGAGAGAGAGAAAGGCTGCACCTTTCTCCGTGGACACTCGCGTCTCCCGACAGGTGTGCGGCTGTGCGCAAAAGCGACGGCGGCGCGAAGTGTGGGGTATTTTTTTTTTTCCGCGCAGAGCGCACAGTACGCGGTGGAAGCGCAGCCTCTGTAACTATTTGGGACTAAAACGCGGAGCGCGTTAACATGTGGACCCGGGACGCCTGCCGCGGAGAACTGTAAACATGAGGAGGAGCCGACGCCGCGCAAATATGGGTATGTACGCACCGTTCCGCAGCCTACATTTCTGCACAAAAATTTCCTCGCCAATTGTCACGGGATCGGGCTCTGATTTTAGTACCCGGGTGACATTAACTCGTACGCCTTGCCTCCCCTCTCGTCGGACAACGTCGTTGAAATTGGTACCCTCACCGGTGAAAATAATACAGACTTAAACGAAATTAATCAATATTCACGCCGTTCACTTAACAGGGGGATGCTGGTTTCTTTGCACCCTGTAGCTTAGCCTACTACCGACGGTTGCAGGTTAGAGGATCCGGTAGGAATTTGTCTTTTCACCAACTATTTAACAGATCATGCTTGATGCATGAGGTTATCCATCACCGTTCCTGCGTGATGTAGCCAAGAATATACGCTTGACAGTGATGAAGGAGACATGTACGCTGTTCAGTCTGAGCACAGAAGGGCAAACTAAGTAGGCTACCTATTCTGCTGATAACAAATAAGATTGCCTCAGAATACAGTAACGGTTATTACATTGTGTTGATTCAAATTAATTATTTATATTCTATTCTATTCTATACATACACAGCCTATTTATGGCAAAGTTTTTTTTCTCTTTCATGTCTGTCACTTTTCTGTGTCTACAGGACTTTCCTTGCTTTTCAAATGGCTTGTTATCACAGTATTGGTGCCAGCCTGGCTGGTTGCTGCTCCGAGCGGCATCCGTGAACGCCCCTGCCCCCAGAGCTGTAGATGTGATGGGAAAATAATATACTGTGAGTCCAATGCCTTCCGAGACATGCCGAACAATGTGTCTGTGGGAACACAGGGCCTCTCCTTGCGCTACAACAGCCTGGTGAACCTCAGAGCCCGTCAGTTTTCGAGCCTGGGCCAACTGGTTTGGCTGTACCTTGACCACAACTACATTAACGCTGTGGACGGTCGAGCTTTCCACGGGATACGGAGGCTCAAAGAGCTGATTCTCAGCTCAAACAAGATTACGCAACTGAAAAACAACACTTTCCACGACGTCCCGAATTTGCGTAATCTTGATCTTTCGTACAACAAATTGCAGACCCTGCAGCCTAGTCAGTTCCAGGGTCTACGGAAATTACTTAGTCTGCACTTGAGGTCAAATTCCTTAAAAACTGTTCCAATGCGAATTTTCCTGGATTGCCGCAATCTGGAATTTCTTGATATTGGCTATAACAGGCTACGGAGCCTCACGCGCAATGCCTTTGCTGGACTCCTGAAACTCATTGAGCTTCATTTGGAGCACAACCAGTTTTCAAAGATAAATTTTGCTCACTTCCCCCGCCTGACCAATCTGAGAGCAATCTATTTGCAGTGGAACCGTATTCAATCCATAACCCAGGGCCTACCGTGGATGTGGACGTCCCTGCGTAAACTGGACCTCTCAGGAAACAAGCTCCAAGTGTTGGAAGCTAGCACGTTCCAATGCCTTCCCAATCTACAGACCCTGAACCTGGACTCCAACAAACTCAGCAACGTGTCTCAGCCGGTAGTGGCGGCCTGGATCTCTCTCACCACAATCAGTCTGGCAGGTAACGTGTGGTACTGCAACCCCAGCATATGTCCCTTGGTGGCCTGGCTGAGGACATTTAAGGGCAACAAAGAGTCCACTATGATTTGCGCGGGCCCCAAGGAGGCCCAGGGAGAGAAAGTAAATGAGGTGGTGGAGACGCTTAGCATATGTAAAGCTACACCTACCCCCGCGGCCTCGACCGCGTCCGCCTTCACCTCCCCGCTGCAGCCCGAGCTGCCGCCGCTGCACACGCAGTCCGCGGTGGGCAAAAAGCTGACGTGGAACAGGACCGCGTCCCCGACTCCTTCGGAGGTATCCCCGACGATTCCCCTGCCCGACACCGAGTACGTGTCCTTTCACAAGATCATAGCGGGTAGCGTGGCCCTCCTCTTATCTGTGGCAATAATTCTACTCGTTATCTACGTCTCGTGGAAGCGCTACCCCAGCAGCATCAAACAGCTTCAGCAGCGCTCCACTGTAAAAAAACGTCAGAAAAAGGCGCGGGAAACCGAGCGCTCGCTTAATTCACCGCTGCAAGAGTATTATGTGGACTACAAGCCTACACACTCAGAGACTATGGACGTGCTGGTTAATGGGACAGGACCCTACACGTACACCATCTCAGGCTCCAGAGAATGCGAGGTATGACCGTTGCCCTCCAAAAATCCATTTCCACTGCGAGGCACCAGAGGTAAATCTTCTAACAATATCTGGAGAAAAAGAGCTTTTTCCCCTCATCCGGTCTTGTCTTGTTTTGGGATTAGGAAATAAAAGGTCAGAGCATAGTGACTTGTTTTGTAACATCCTGGGTTTGTTCCGTTCCATTTGACTACCCAGTTTATGTTATAAGAGGATTCCGCAATAGTTGAAACTGCAGCTCATCTTTTGAGGTTACAAACACCGAGAGATGGCGCATAACATTACATATTACATTAGTTCCAAAAATACATATTAAGTAACTGTCAGTCAAGCAGTCCTTGCTGGCTGATTGCTCTTTGAAGGATCAATGCATTTTCAGGAAGGCAGTTACTTATTCACAAATAACTTATAGCTGTGCAAAATGGAAGTACAAAAAGCTATTGGCTCAAGTCACTGTGCAGGTGGTCCTCTCCTATCCCATGTGTTTGCTACAACAGAAGGCATTGTCCAGTGCTTCACTTGTGGCAAATACGTGAATCATCTAAGTGTCCGTATTTGTTTTGCTGCTGTATTAAACATGCCATTCCTTGTAGTCATACTACCTAATCATATTTGTACCCCTCTCTCTTTCTGCCTCGAGGATTTAGGGTTTTGTTCATTAGTTTAACTAAAAAGGCGCAGGGGGAAAATCCTTATAAAGGCCTGGGGGCAAAATAGCAGATGTGCATTTGGCCTTGGTTTCTGTTATGCTATTGGTGTATTGACCACACCGTGTTCAAACTTAGTAATAGTATGTGTTTAATCTCATAGATATAAAGCAACAGTTACGCGCATTTAAATTCTCACTTTGACGTGGGCAAGTTCTTATCCTAAAGCGGGACTGCTTTACATGGCGGACTCTGAACCGCTGTACGGTATCGAGGGAGCCAAACGGAAAGTCTTGACAGACAGACTAATCAATTTGCTCATGCTTAATTAGGTACTTTTTTGCCTGTGTACTCTTTTCCCCCGTTAATGCCACGCATCTGTCTCCCCCCGTCCCGTCCCGCAGTTCTGTTTTTCATCGGTTAGTACGGCGCGCGGATTAACAGGACGTGCCATGATGAAAACGTAGTGTCACTGGAATCTGTGCCGCACCTTTGTCTTAGCGTGGGGCCCCGTTGCGTTGGACTGAGCGCAGACACGCTGCGGAGTGCACAAGACGTCTTCCGCTCCCGTTGTATCTGTCAGCGCAGCTCAGAGAAGAAGCTCGGGAAGGAGATTCATCTCACACTTGACACGGAGCGCATCGTCACGTGGCGCGATCCGTTCCCCGTAAATAATGTCCCGAAAACGTGGACAGACAGCGGCAGTCTGCGTATCGGGATGTGATCGCAGCACCACATGTATTCTTGTGGAGTTCTGTCCGTGTGACACAGAGAATCTGGAAACCGCTGGGTTTCAATTTCATTTCGACGCGAATATGTATCGGGTGTTCTCAGTAATGCCAGATAGTACAGTATGTAGTACACGGGTAGCTAAATCAGCTCTTTGTCAAGATGTCTGTGGAGGACATTTCTCAGATACTGAGGAAGCGTAAGGTGTGCAGGGCAGTCTGTTTATCAGTGTTGTAGCTTTCATGTGAGAGCATGGCGTGGGAGCATTAAATGGCAGATCTAATGGGGCCTTCTGCTTGCTGGAATAACTAATAGCCCATCAGAGGTAAGGAGCTGAGATCCCTCTGCGTTGTGACGCCTTGCCCTCTACATCTCAAAGGAGCAGCCTGAGCTGGTGAAATGTAATAGGATTTTTTTTTTGTGTGTGTTACATTTCATGCCACCGCTATGATGCGGAGAAAGAAAGAAAACAAGGTAAAGCAAAGAGGCATATTCCTAGAATAAGATGTTTAATTCAATTACTTTTCTAAACCTCAAACATCTTTTAGGGGCATTTCGATGAAAATGAGGCACGCACACTTTCAGACTGTTTCAAACTGGCACATTATTCAGTGACAAAAAAAACAACACAGTTTTGATCAGGCATTTAGGTAAATGTTTCAAAATTCAGTAACTTCTATTACCATACAAAAACCCCATGATGTGCGTTGATCTAGGGATCATTGATATACATAGTATGTAGATCATCATGATCAAGCCCACGGTGTGCGTTGTCTAGGGCCACCTGCATCACAATAAAGGCTTGAACGTGTTTTCTTTGATACATGTGAAGGCCTTTTGGCTTTATTGAATAGCACACAGTGAAGCGTGAGAGGGAAGATAGGAAGGACAGATGGGACGACGTACAACAAAGGTGCCCAGGATTTAAATCTATAACATTACAGGCGCATTGTGTGCACCCTTGCCCACTGAGTCACCACTATGCCCTCAGCACATTATTTTAGCTATACAAGATAGCAGACACTTAAGCTATTAGCTTCATTTTCAATCAGTAGGATGAGCTATGCAACCGCAACCTGTTATCTTTGTCCCTGCCCAGACCAATAGACTTAAAACGAAATTGTTTCTCCAGATATCCTCCAGCACCGCTCAGCCGGGTTCAAAGTTGTTAGCTTAAACCCGCTGAATGTAAATCTGGATGAACAATGTGAAGTGCGCAGTTCCACAGTTTCCCATGGTCTCCTCTCTTATGCCACAAAATCTGTGTACTTAGTCGTACGCCATCCCCTCCTCTACCCATAGAGCAGCTGCATTATTTGCTGTCCGCCCACGGAACAGCTGCTGCAAAGTTAGTTTAGACAATATCAAGATGAAATTCACACCACCGCCAAAGGCAGTTCTTGTACTTGGCTAACATTTGCTAGCATTAACAAGGTGGGGACATCTATGGAAAAGTAAAGTGGGCTCTGAGAGGGCACAAGTAAGATAGGAATATCTTGTAATGCTTGTATATTTACAGCTGCAAATGTCTTCTGTAATAAATGCTACACAGCAGACATTTATTTGGGCTAATTCTTTGCTAACCTGAAATAATTAATGGCGTTTTGAACTAAAGATTATTGCGGCAAATTTTGAGTATCACAGTTTAGGTCATCGCTGCCCCTATTCAAGTGCGCTCTTTATTAGTGTTTTTTTCATATTGGTACATTTTTACTTGCAATGGGGGAATCCCACTTCCCTTAAATCCTTACTATAATAAAAACAGTTGCCTAGGTTGGTTTTTGCAACTTTGGGCCCATTTTATTTATCAAACATTTGTCTTGTTCAGTGCTAGACTATGAGTCCTGTCTTTTAAAGATAAAAAAACAAGATGACAAGCAATCAAAAAATACAATATAGGAAGAGCCAAGATGCCAACCAGCGTTTTGTAGTACGTAGTTGCTGGACTCACAGCTGGGAGCAATATGTCGTGTAGGTAGTTTACATGTTTATGCTGCATTCAATGGGCCTCAGAAATTTGGGAAAGCAGCTTATGCTACCTTCAGTAAAATTCAGAGATTTGGGTTTTAACTGATAAACACAACAAGTTTGAATTGATCTTTGTTATGGGGGGGTCCTGATCCCCCCACAGACACCCTTCAATTCAAGCTGTGAAGCCACTAGTTCAGCCACATTATTAGCGTACTGTATATGTTTTTAACCATTGTCAAAACTTTGTGTAAACTTAGATCATCGTCATAGGCTTGAAAAGACCAAAAGATATTTTCATAGTACTTCTTACATACCTCTTACATACCATTCTGGCCTCTTACATATCACACTTGACAAAATAACACAGTAGGGTTTGTGAGTAGCTACCAATTATTATTGCATATAAAACATACATTTTTCACTGCAAACAAGACCAAGAGGCCTTGATCCGTTGAGAGATTTGTAATTAGCAGCAGATCTGCTTCATTAGCTGTAAGAACAACGTAGACCGTTCACTTTAACAAATAAGACAGAGATCAAGTTATAATGGCTTCTTGAGATGCTGATAAAATACATTCATTACAAAGTCTATTTGTTAAGAAACAAAGAAGAAATGAAACTGGCATTATACACCTTTCATTTCTAAAACAGGTGACTTTTTAGCTCTTTGAAACAGATGAAATCTAACTTGAAAGAATATTTGTACAATACAAACATACAAATTATAGGTTACTATCACAGAAATCTACTAATAACTAATCATTACGACCAATGCTCAGAGTTGTTTTAAGCCCACAAAATGAGAATTTGATACCAAAGCTGCACACAGCAGTATTCAGACCTAATATTTATCTTCGCTATTAAGTGCATCTGATGGAGCTGCTTGCATGGGATGGGGTTTCTTCACCTAGACGTGTCCAAAGGTGTTCCTGATTCAGACTTGCAACTTAAGTTTTATGCAAGACATTGGCTCTTGAGAGGAGGTGGAATAAGTCTAAGAAGAATCCTCCCTGTGCAATACAACAATAATTTCACTCTTGGTTAGATGAGTCAATATATTTAAACAAAACATGTTTATTGTTTTTAAATAAATTTGTAGCCTAAGGCTATCCAAACAAGTGATAGATAGCGGTAGACGACTGAAGACAGAATTTGGAAGAGAGAAATACATAAATGAAAACCATCCAGCTCTTGATCTCCAGATCTGCATTGTATCTGGCTGTCTGCACTGATTTACAGTGTCAGTAATGAAGTTTGTTAGACAATAACCTAGTCTGGTGGTTCTCAAACTGTGGTACGCGTACCGCTAGTGGTACACGAGGTTCCTCCCGGCGGTACACCAGACAACTTTAGAAATGTTGTCTCTGCAATAAGAGACTGGGTAATTTAATTTGAAGTTAATCAAATCAGTGTTGTTAAAGTGCATTTAAAAACATACCGCTATGTGAAAACGGAGGGTGGTTGCGTCCATGGAATCCATGAAAATTGCTACGTGAAAAACATACAAAATAAAATGTTTTTTCAATATTTTCAATATTGTTTATTGATGGTGGTACGATGATGCCTAAGTGTTATGTAAGGTGGTACTGGGTCTATAAAGTTTGAGAATCACTGACCTAGTCCTTCACTTAAACCCAAGATCTAATTAGCTTGCCTACTATTGTATAAAATGAACCAGGCCTGGTGGGCCAATATATAGGTTGCCATCATTTAATAAAGGCCCATGTAGCCTACATTAGGATTAGGAATTGTCCTTAATAGAATATAGACCTATATTAAATCATCTAACCTGATTCTGGCTGAAGATGAAATATACTACAGTCATAAATTAGAATAATACATCCTCTTACATCATTGATCTCCAATGGAGCCTTGCTGCACTCACAATTGAGCAACCATGCCTATGCCTAGTTGACGTTTTAAATAACATTAGAGGTTGTTTTTTTTTAAAGATGAATCTTCTGTTTTTTATATTCTGCGCTGTTTTATTCAGGCAATAGAAAATTGTGTAAAACTAGGCTAATTCCTTGTAATGTTTCCCTGAGAAACAAAAGTTTGGAGAATTCCTCTAAATGCTCAGTTATAATAACTTAATAACAAGTATTTAATTATTCTATTAAACAAAAAACACACAGTTAGTTTGTTCATGTATAACTATTAAAGGGATAGTTTGGGTTTTCTGACATAGGGTCGTGTGAGTTACTCACCAGCAGTGATGTAGATCCAAGACCGTCTGTGAGTCCCGTGTTCAGAGATCTGGCTGCTTGTATGCTGAACAGCAGCAAACTCGGTCAGTAAACAAAAACATTTTAAGTAACAACACAACCAGTTGTCTTCTTCAGAGTCTCAGACTGCGTACAACACCAACCTGAAGTCATTTCACTGCAGCAATGTTAGGCTGCAATACTTGGGAAATGTTCCCATTTTTAACCTTTCGTAAAAAACGAATAATTTCTGGTAATAAAAAGTATTTTAGATTATTAGTTGACAAACGTAGTGGATTCCTTTTCAGGACATACCTATCTGTGCTCATATCATATATGAAGACATTTTACTGTTTAATTTTTAAGCAATTTTAGGTTGAATTTGCCTACAAGCTCAATATGCAAATTGGCCATATCGCAAAAGACAGCTGCTATAACAGCCTGTCCCACATTGGTTGCCCACAAGGCCATCTGATCTTATTTAGGTAGTCAGACTATGTACAACATGAACCTGAAGACATCTCACTGCAGCATTTTGGACAGATTCACTAATAAAATCAAGATATTAATCATCTATGCTTTCATAATAATCCTGTTTTAGATTACAGACTTCAGGCAGTCACTGCACGAAAAGGTGTGACAAAGTATCTGTTGCACTGGACGTTTATGTGTTGTAATGTGTTTTTATTAATTTTGTGGTAATTAAGTAACTGTAGTCTAATGCCAGGTTTCTTTTCCTTATGTTTATTGTTTATTAACGTATCGTCGTTGCCAGACCGCAGCTACTTTGTCACACCTAATATACTGTGTGTAATAATATAATATAATGCCTGAAGTCTGCGACCGGGGCTTAGGACCTTCTTACAGAGACTTTCATTTTGAAACTCCCAGCTCTAGCGACCGTCTGCTCCCCTCACCTCTTGGTTCTTACGTTAACAAAAAGGAAAAGTCAGTGGTCATTTCAGCTTCGTTCATACAATCGTTTGAAACAAAAAACCAAACTATTAAGACACTTGGATTGTTTTCATTAAAGGAAAAAAAGGAAAAACAGTAGAAAGCAATCAAGCAGTAACATCACTTTTCAGAAAAGGAAAAGTGAAAAAGGGTCAAATGGAAATAAACAACAAGCAGTGAAAGATAAAGGAAACACAGTAAAAACCGCAAAGTAATCAGCAGTGAAAAGGGGTAAAAGGAAAAATGCCATTAAACTGATCATCAGCCCAATTTTTACAGTAATAACAAAAACCAAAAAAAACCCAGTGAATTTGCTTTTCGGTTTTAGCGGTTCAAGAGGTCTTAATATTCCATGTTCAGAGCTCTCGACATAGATAAATCATTATCCCGAGAGCCAAAACAGAGAAACATTTTATCAATCGGAGATCAGGACTTTCTATTGATCTCCCAGCCCGTGCATTTTCTGACATTACTGAATCCTCTCTGGTCTCTTTTGCATCTCGGTTAAATCTCCATCTCAATAGTCTGTATCGCAGAGAATGAGCTTGTTAAGGGTAGCAGAGCGCTGAGGTCATGTGGTTCAAGTGTATTCCTCATTTATTCCACTCGCAAAAAACATTTTTTTCTTTTAGCGATAATGTCTTAAGTGTCAGAGGGGGGCTGTGGGTGCAGTGGGTTTTGAACTTTTATTGTTGGGATGCATATTTTGAAAAGCGTTTTCATTTTTGACTCAAACTGGTTTTGCGGTGTGCCATCTGAGTTAATCAATTAAATTTGACCCTGTTTTTAGATTACAAACATGGCCGCCTGCTTTACATTGCAGGGGATTTGGAAGGCTGTGATGGAATCAATGTGTATTATTGGAACAATTCTGAACATTTTATTGCCCACAATGCATTTTTAGTGGCTATGTTTTGCAAATCAAATTTTGTCTACGAAAGCACTTTAGCACTATTATAGCTCTACAGTATAGTGCTATACTTTCTAACGCACCTATTTTTATTCTAACTTTGGTTGACATCTCAGTGCCGCGACGTTCTGGAAGTTGTCAAGTACGGGGCTTTCCTCCATTAAGATGTCTCAAGTAAGCAGAAAACAAGCTACTGATATGTATTGTAATGTGCACAGCATTTAGTTGAATATGCATCAGTCAGAGAGATACAGATGCACACATACTAGTCCTACTTGGCTTGACTTCCCTCAACAGCCCTGATTCAACAATATGCTAGCGTACACAAACGCACATACACAAAACACAGACACGTGGAGACGCGTACATAGGACAACTAGCGAGCCTCGTTCCGTAACCCGCTACTGTAAGGAAGTAGTGGGTCACAGGAATGAACAAGTTAACGCGATGAGAGTGAAACAGACACAACTCCAGTCTCTCCAGCCAGCGTGTAAAATGTGTACGAAGAAGTATCGTTGATTTTGCCAACTCAACCTCCTTCACGCAAGGTGCTCCAAAGCTTAAGGGCTTTGCAGAGCGGAGGCCCCGTCACCTTTGGGCTTCAGCTTAGTCTTCAGAAGGCAAGGAGGGCCCTGCCTTAAGGTTTCTGCTTCCAATGAATGACTAATTAGTCAAGGGGAATTCCTGGATGGCTTTTTTTACTATTTCTACCTGAGGAATATTGTGTTTTGCTAAAGGTGTGACATCTTGAGTCAGAATTGTGGATTTAAGGCGTTATGATTTGGATGAGTTCTAAGTTGGTGACGTGAGACTTATTGGGACATACAGCTTGTGCAGAACTCAAGGCTCACCATCGAGATACGATGACTCAAAGTGACTTGTAATAATCGTAAGCCTACAGCATGCTCACTTTTTGTCGGTTGTAGTCTGCTGTGTTTTGCTGTGTCGCCACAGCTGGTTTCATTCATATTTGTCAAAGGTGTCATATAGTGGACAAAAGGAAATGTGTAGTACTATAGTTTTAAGTGTAAAACATTATTCAACGAGTTGTGTTTGTTACTATACCGATATCTTGGTGAATCGAAATAACTTGGAAATAAGACTTGCAACTGTGAATTGACTTGACATGACTTGACTGTTTTACTGCGACTTCAGACTTGGACAGACTTAGATAATTAGACAGGAGCCTTCCAGTGCGAATATTGGCTTTTAGAGCACAGACTAACCTATTCAAAAAGATGTCTGGTCCCCTGGCATTGATTGACAGAGAAGCATTTGATTATCAGGATTAGATGTTGACAGGTCGGTTTGATTTTATCACTCAAGTACGTCCTTAGAGCAGTATTGTTCTCAAACAGAGTTCAGTGTATTGATTTGAAATTGAATCTCGCCGCCAACAAATTTCATAAAACAAATCCAGTGGTCAGTGTAACACTTGTCAGTCCTATCTTCTATCTCTGTTCCTAAAGAAAAATATAGGTATTACATCCATCCTCCATCCTTTCCTTTCGGATCTAAATGAAAAAAAAAAGTACCCACTTGGTATGTATTGTATGTACAGTAGGTATCAAAGAAGAAAACTGCTCCACTCTCAAGGGTTACTTCTTATATAGCCTCTATATAGCATTATACAGCCTAGAAAAATATATATTAAAGCATTTACAGCACATTGCCTAAATCATTGCCATCTTCAGCCACATATTATCCATATTTTTGTCATGACATATTTAATGTCACAAAAACCTTTGGGACCTTCACTCTCATCTAACATCTAACGTTGTGGATGTGACCAAAGCCTGTGTGCTAAAGGATTAGGTCATGTGATGCTGTTGAGGGCATTATTCTTTGCAGTGTTATTGGTTCTTATAGCTGATATCGGTTCCAAATGAAGCCAATTATGGTTTAATCAGTACTTTTATTTTTCAGCGTCATTCAGTGTCATCATTGTAATACTATGGCGATAAACCGTACTTTAGACGCAGTTATTCCAGTATTTTTCAAAATATAAAAATCTTGCCATATGTCATTCTATAAATTACTTTAATTTATTTAAATTAATATTTAATATTTAAAGATCTA
>OMKK01083949.1:0-13761 GCA_900302305.1 Polymixia japonica | reverse complement strand
TAAATAATCCTAGCTGTGTATCAAGATATTGCGTGTGAGAACTGACCTTTTGTTGAACCAAAACGAGTGCTTGTGTTCTCCATGCTGATGTCCTGGTGCCCTCTGACCTCTGGTGTAGAAGCTGTTCTTGGTGGAACTGTAAAGGTGACAGTCCCCATACCTGAGACACAGAAAGCCCTTGGTGTTGGTCCTCTACCTGTTAAGCTACACAGGGAATGGAACCCCTAACCCCAGCAGTGTTAGTGCCTTGCTCTACCCATTGAGCTACACAGGGAATAGAACCCCTAACCCTGCCAGTGTTAGTGCCTTGCTCTACCCATTGATCTACACAGAACCACCTTAAAGTGTAAGTATACCCTAAAATCCCCTTTTCAGTTATAAACTGGTATTTATAGCCTGCTTGTTATGAAATAGAACAATTTATGTCCATAAATCTCTCTCTTCCGCCTCAGGTGTTAGAATGAACAGTTATAATAAACAGCCTGATGGCATCAGTTTCCCCGCAGGTTGGTGCAGCCCTGCCAGAAGCCATTAGCTTGTGTGTTGACCTGTTGGCGAAGCGGAGGGATTCCTGGTTGCCAGTGGCGACGCCCCTTCCGTCTCCCTGGAGTCCTCTGGGGTTGTGGCTGTTGCCTTGGTAACTGTAGTTGTTGCTGTTGTCGACTGAGAAGTTGCCGTGGCGGAGGTTGTAACTGTAAACACAGTCGTAGGTGAATCCTTGACTGAACAAAAATGACATCAAAGATCTTTAATGTCTCAAGCAATGGTCACTCTGACTTGGCATCATTTTATAAAAGCAGATTCCAAATATTTTTTATACAAATACAGATTCCAAGCTACTCTATGATTGTATTTGTTATGCTGACTTACTATGCTCATTATCTAACTCTTCCTCCTTTTCATCATCATCATCATCATCATCATCATCCTCTTCAGATGATTGGTCAGGATCAGATGAAGGAAAGGTCTTGGAAGTGGTGCTGGTTGTTCTGGTTGGACTGGGAGGCGGTTTTGCTGATGTTGGTGTTGTTGTTGTTGTGATGAGGATTGTAGTAGAATGAACTAATAACAAACATTTCAACAATACCTTTATTTGAATCATATCTACATTCATGCTGATTCTGTTATCCAGTGGCTCTCAGTGATAACAGATAGATAACAGATAGATAAAGCTTAAATTCCAAGATAAACATGCAACGCCAAAAGTAAGAAGTGCAACCTTACCCTCTGACACGTCTTCATCACCTTCACCTTCCGTAGAGGAGTCCGCCTGAGTGGTCCAGGTTAGATCAATGGGAGTTGTAGTTTTTAACGGAGATGTAGGCTGAGAGGACGGTGCATAGCCCAGTGGATTGTGGGTAGTCAGGGCCTGATGCTGTGATTCTGTTCCAGAAATTGATATGTTGTTATTAATGGACAGTCTAATGTTTGAGATGATGTCCTAAGAATAACTATCCACTATAACTACAACTAACCTTCAGTATTTCTGTGTTTTTTTAATTGTCAAAACAAAAATAGGTCTGCTACCGGACTTGAACCGCAGAAGTTGCACTTACAGGGCATGTGTGCTAACCAGGAGCCACCAAGGCCGCTCTGCATGTGTATACTTAATAATGTCCTGTTAACACTACTTTCTGCTTAGATGTCAGGAGAAAGGCAGGTAGTGGCACCTCAGCCAGCAGCTGCTGATGCGGTATTACAGCTCTTGTATTTTCTCTTGTATCGGCTTGTATCAAGGTTCTGTTGTTTCCTATCCGCTGTCGGACTAGAACCAAGCGACGGCTACATGTGAAAAATCCTTACTTGACGTGAACTAGCGGAGTTTTACCTCAACCATGTTTGTTTATTTCTCACATATTGCAGCTTCTTCTACGCTCCTACAAAGAGCCAAAACCTTTAACTCGCGTCAGACTCAAACTTAGTAAGACAGCAAATGAAAATGCATGGTATCTATTATGTTCTTATTGGTTGCTCACCCGGGTCGCTCGCTGCAGGACTGCGGGTCGTGAAAAGCTCATTTGTTCCTTCCTCCCGAAGGATCGTCTCTGTCGCTCTCACATCTACAGCAGCAGCCAGAGAAACAAGCCGGAGACGTTTCAGTCCAGTGACTCACAGTTGCTGCAGAGAAACTTATAGACGTTCTAGAAGTTATTTCTGGAGATTTGGAGACGGCAGAACAGCCATTTCAAGCTAAATTATAAGTTATAAAGAGCTTGTTAAAAAACAGGTTTGTCGCAAATTGAGTTACAGAACAAAATGCTTTACACAGCATTACAGATTATAATGAGAAACACCAAGCAGATTACAAACTTTAAACTTTAGGAAAATTAAACTTGCAAATGTTTGACCTTTTGGAGTGAAACTCGGGTAGCTAGAGGTTTGTGTTGACATTTCCTCCTCCTCTGCCTCTCCTTCTTCCTCAAGCTCCTCTGGACACAAAGAATACAAGTCCAGCAAGGAGGCAATCAATAGTACCAACAGTACAGTTCTATACTATAACACTGGTAAATAATGATGGTAGTAAATACTAAGTCACTAATCCGTAGAGGGAAATAACATTGATTAGCTGTAAAAGCATACATAAATCACACACATTGTAATGACTACTGAGAGAGGATAAACATGTATTAATATGGGTTCAAACCCTTAACGTACAAGAATAAATGTGTACATGTATCTGCATTTTCAAGAATGAGGAAATAATTCTTATATTCTAATTGATGCTTGTGGATGTTGTGTGATTATACAATGCAACCATGTGATTACCAGAACATACAAAGGCAATATAGGATGGATATCAAGTCTACACACATTCACATTGTCTACAAAAGTCTACTTATTCCCGACAATGTATTAAAATTGGAAAAATATAATAGTTTGATATCCACTGTTGGTGTGAGTGGGGAACCTCATTTCTTTAACAACGATATCCAGAATTTAACAGTCTGACAAACGATATCCTTAAACAACTTGTGCCCTCAGAGCTCGTCTGTGCGCTCAGGATGTAACCTGGGGGCCAATTAGAGCGCACCTTCAGGCTGCAGGGGGGCGGGGCCTGGACGCGGGGTGATGAGGTCACTGACCATGCCTGCGGCGTAGCTGTTGTTATCCGCTCCGCTGCTCATTAGGAGCTGTACTTCTGCAGGGGAACGAATGAATGAATGAATGCAAAGATGCAATCTGTAACATATTTGACCATCTGAACTGTGGTGTAGCCATTATACCGGAGATACTGTTCTTTACTGGCGTTAAGATGCAATAGGTTCAGCCAAGTACTGTTGATCCCCATAATTCTAATAAAGAACATCCTCAAGAGTACGGTAGATATTATACATTTTTTATAAGTAGAGTCGATACCTACTCTACAGGTTACGCTAACATCTGCCTTATCAGCCCACAACTCATGACCAGCGCTGCTTACTGGAAATCATCTGCACGGCCGGAAGTCGTTGATCAACTAGAACCGCTCGGCGGGAACGACCGCGGTGTGACGCACCAAGGCTGGTATTCATGGTGTTTTCTTCTCTGATGATACAATAACTGTATTCTTTATAGTCTATAGTGATTTATTATGTTGTATCTTTCGCTTGAGTTTCATATACTGTAAAGTAGACCTGCATCTCCTTCAATGGCTTAATATCAGACAAAAAACATGCATCTGCCAAAAGGGTTTCAAAGGTTTTTTTTCAGGAATGAAGAAAGAAAATGTTTATTGTTTTTGTATATTTTCTAATCCATGCTTTTTTGAAATGTGTTGTTATGGCAATAATTTGCTCTCAACTCTCAACACTTAAATGCGAATGGAAAATATTCATGCAGTTGGAGTTCAAGTCAGATGGGGGAAAAAAAGCAGTTCCATGTATTTATTTTTTAAATCTCAGCGATGAGCAGAAAACCTTCAGACTGAAGTCAACTGAAGTAATGAGGTTTTTACCTGCTGATGGGTAGGAAGTGTTGGACAGCTGGATGCTCCCTCCAGAGGAAGAACCTGTCCAACTAACAGACTCATTTCCTGTTGAGAGAACATCTGAAAAGAAAGACATGAGCAAGAGGCCGAGGAGAAGGTTTAATAACAGACACGCTGTGTGTCAGACAGGAAGTATGACAACACACTCTGTACTCCACAGGTCAACATGGAGATGGAAGTATGACAACACACTCTGTACTCCACAGGTCAACATGGAGATGGAAGTATGACAACACACTCTGTACTCCACAGGTCAACATGGAGACAGGAAGTATGACAACACACTCTGTACTCCACAGGTCAACATGGAGATGGAAGTATGACAACACACTCTGTACTCCACAGGTCAACATGGAGACAGGAAGTATGACAACACACTCTGTACTCCACAGGTCAACATGGAGATGGAAGTATGACAACACACTCTGTACTCCACAGGTCAACATGGAGACAGGAAGTATGACAACACACTCTGTACTCCACAGGTCAACATGGAGACAGGAAGTATGACAACACACTCTGTACTCCACAGGTCAACATGGAGACAGGAAGTATGACAACACACTCTGTACTCCACAGGTCAACATGGAGGCCAACACTGTTTTAACTCTGCTAGTCCTACTATTACTATTACGTTCTGTTTCGCTGATAATTTAATTTCCCACTGTGGGATCAATACTACTGCTGCAGCTACAACTAATACTACTACTACTAGGGCTACTACTACTACTACTACTACTTCTACTACTACTACTGCTGCTGCTACTATTGCTAGTATTACTACTACTACTGCTACTACTATTACTGCTACTATTACTGTTACTACTGAACTGAACTAGTATTACAGCTAGTACTCATGTCAGAAGCCCTGCTCCTAGTGGTACTAGCACTACTTTTGTTACTACTAAAACAGCCTTGGTCAGTATTTGAGATGAAATGGCAATAAAGAACTATGCAGCAACTATCTCAAGTTAAAATGAAAGAACTTTGGGATTTTATCAGTAAATAATTTGTTCTTATAACTTGACGAGGAGCCTCATTGAGGTTTACGTAACGTTGTCTGTGAAGTTGGCCTCTCCATTTTAATAGGCTTCTCTGGCATGACTGCTGTGTATCTCAGACACAGAACAGCTTGGGCAGGGGAGAACATCTATATTTGGTCCCGGCTGATCAAGGAGACACGGTACAATCCTTGGCTTTTTTAGCATGTATGTGTGGGCAGGAAGCGGCGAGATTTAAGGTCAAGGGGTCATTGTTTTAATTGGCAGAGAACCAAGGAGGCGTGACTCAACAGTCTGCTTCTATCCAATCAATTGCCTTCCCCAGATTGGGCTCTGGTGACCTGCTGTGAATCAATGGGTCTGACTGATGCGCTGCCAAAGAGAAGATAATGTCATCGCTTCCCTTCCTGCTTCTTCATCGCGGCCTTCATCAGGATGGTTTAATTTTAAACTGGGTTGAACACGGAGGCGTTGAATTCAAGTTACGTATTGGCACACGTTATGCACTCTGAGAAACCACTTTCATGTACTGTCATCGTATCGACATCACTTGATGGGTCATTGTTTCCCACAGGGAGGTCAGAGGTCAGGGGGCGTGAACCTCGGTCTGTCGGTGTTCAGGCTTTAAGAGGGTACAGGTAGGTAACACTAACGATGTTAATTATGATATAATGTTAATTAATGATAATTCCAGTGCATTAACCTGTTTATGTACAAGTATTGTAAGTATACACTGATACTGTGTTAGTACTGTGTTAGTACTGTGTTAGTACAACCAACCACATATTCACATTACATGAATCTACACAACTACTACACTGGCACAAGGGCAATCTGATATCAAATGTTAACTACAGAAGATGTAAAACAGTAATACATTTTATACAGTAGTATAGTTATTGAGTTATACTGATACTACTATGGGAGAGTGTTTACTGGATTTGAAGTGATGAAAGCCTTTAGTACCTGTTGGAGCGTGTAGAGAGCAGTAGGATTGGTCGAGGCCCTTCATGGAGGCATTGTGTGAGCTCTCAGTGATGCACTTAATGGCTGCCTGGTCACACTCACAGAACCTCTGCTGGCATGAGTCACCGATATCTGTAAACCAAAAGACCATCGCTGTTGTGTTACCTCTTAAATGATGCCACACCAGCGTAGAGCATTGGAAAAAAAATCAATTTTAGATTAGATTAGATTTGATTTAACTTTATTGTCATCGCACAGAGTACAAGTACCGAGACAACGGAATGCAGTTTAGCATCTAACCAGAGTACAAAAAGTTATAAAGTGCAAAGTGATGAATAGAACAAATAGAGTTTGCAGTTAATTAATTGAAATAATTGTTTAATTAATTAACTTGATTAAATTAGTTAAGTTTGTAGGAGTTGCGGCAGGTGCTGTCTTGTGTTAGGAGTCTTACCGCAGGTGGTGTTTCCTGCAGAACAGGTGAAGTTGTCGGCGAGGGGAAGCAGGTTCTGTCTGCAGGAGGCAGCAGTCACGGTCTGGTAGCACAGCCTGTGTGACAAACAGCAGCTGGAGACAGGAAGACGTTAGAGAGATGCAGGTGGTGATTAGATCAGGAGGGTACAGGCCTACAGCAGACCATGATTCAACAAAATCAATAATGAAATTCAATCGCATTGTTGTGATTAATAGACTGACGAATACACTTTCACCCACTACCCTAACATCCAGTCCATGTTCCTGGGCAGCTGAGGCACCATCCATTATAGTTTCTGATTCACTAATACCATTTCTTTATAGCTAAACAATGACACTGTTAGCCAGTAGTTATTCACTTGGAGCTAGTTGTTCCAAGGGAGAAAAACCGGGTCTAAAAATGTGTGTATGTCATGTTTTTCATAACGCAGAGGATGCTAGCACAACATGAACGAATGCCAGTTTAGTTTATCTCAGGACCCCAGATAAGCTAGGACCAATCCCAGATAGGACTTAAGCAACACAGCTTTCACTAAGCTTTACTGACAGAATGTTTACTGAGCATGTATGATATATTTCAGCAACATCCTGCTTCATAGTTACGTGTACATTCACAGCTGAACTGCCCAGTTGGTGACTGAACAGCTTCGCTGAAACAGCTGTAGGTTAAAGTGACTCTACAGAATTGTTGTATAAATTCAGCCTCTAGTTAAAGTGGCGCTGCGGAGCAGTGTGGTGGGTCCCCATCTCGTTCAGGTCAGCAGACTGACCTGGGCCCGCCCTGCAACCCCAACGCACCAATGCACATCATATGAAGGCTGTCAATCAAATCACACGTCTGCCAGCTGACAGCTCAGGGAAACTGAAAGCAACTGCAAGCTTTGTTGGTTGGCAAAGTAAAGATTCTGTTACAGAATGAGGTAAAACCGGGATTCAGTTCATAGATTATAAATGTAAGAACTATACTAACAAAACGTCAGGTTTAAAAAATACTGACATATTCGCCAAGATCCCGTAGAGCCACTTTAAGGGCCTCAAGGCAACAGTGTCACAGCTACTCGGGAATTAACGAGTAAACGTTTCCAGGATTTGAACTGAGCTCTTGCCTCTTCAGGGATGTACGCAGGTGCCACATTTTTTTTAAGTCGGCCTGACACTCTTCTTCTGAAAGATATAAGTTGCCTGCTGTAGCAGGATGATAGTTAATGAAATATTGTGAAAATATGCGTTGGCACATTCTAGGAGGGCACACAGTGAGTAACGGGGCCAGTGGGCAGGGCCCCGCTCTTCTGTTGGGTCTTATCTGTCTATCGTTGCCTGCCTCTCCCCCAAATTCAATTTCAGCAGAACCATCATGAGCTAAATTTAGCCGTGGCTGAAGCCACTTCCTGCTGTGATCCGTATCTGACTTACATGTCCAGAGGATCCACGGGGTCTCCCGACGCCAGATATCTGCAGGAGCAGCCGTAATCTTCCATGTCGCGCGGGCACATCCCCGCGGCACACCGGAGCTTCAGCGCAAAATCCACCAGCGCGGGGAAATTATCGAACACGGCGTGAAGCCACGTGAAACGCAGGCCGAGACAATCTGCATGGTGGAGGGGAGGGAGGACGACACCGTACAAAGGTTTAGTCACTCTTCAACCGAAAAGGCGATGGTGGCGAAGAGAGGCTAGCCTAAATATTTTCCTTTCTTGCCTTTCTATTTGCTCTCTGTAGCTGGTGGGGAGCGCAGAGATTTAATCATAGATAATCCTATTGGGAGGGTCTGCTCCAATAACCTGAGTCCAGAGAGTCATGCGGCGTGGGGAATGATTTAGACTACAGCTCTCCGCATGGGAGCAGAATGTACTCGCAGTGTGGGGTGGGCCCGTCGGTGTCATAAAAATCAATATTTGGGAGCAAGTCGACCTTGAATGTCAACAAAAGCAGAGAATGTCACAAAGACTCAGTCAGACGATGTCAAAATGGTCGGTTGATTAACAGAAGAAAACAAATCTAAGGCGCTCTACGTGAGTAAAGTTTAAAAGCCTTTAATCCACCGGCTTGGACAACACACACACTGTTCTGATTCTCAACGCAACATTAAGACATTCAAAACTGCTGCAAAACCAATGTGGATTAAAAATATTACTTAATGTCTGTTGCTCAATATTAAAAAAACCCCACTGATGATTACATCTTTTAAAATGTTTCTGAAACTATTGTCTCAACGCAACAAATAATATTCAGTAGTGAATTGTAATGGCAGTATTCATCCTGTCCGAGGTGATGTTGTAATGATTGAACTCTGGTTACACATCATGACAGCTGGTTACACTTAGAGGATTGATCCTGTGTTGAAAACAACATGCTTTTAAAGAATAGCGCCCATAGTGTTTCTAAATAACAGCTTAGTCTCACTGGGAGTTACTTCTCTGTTCTTCATTTACTCATTTATTCAGTCTAACAAGACATAGACATTAGAAAAGAACAGGCAACAATGTATTCTCACCAATAATCAGGTCCTCTGCGTTCAGGTCCCTGGTGGCCGGGTCCGGGCAGAACACAGAGCTGCTGGATATGTCTGAGGACAGAGAGGGAGTTGAACAGGCCAGTCCAGGTAATGTTTCACATCACACAGACAGTTCACTCATCACTGACACAACGTTTTAACGTACCAAGAAGACTGGATGTGGATAAACGACTTGATTGATTGATATCAAATGTTCTGGTAAATCAGAGGATTTGATGTGTTCTGAAGTTAGAGTTAGACACGGTTTAGCTCTATTTTATTATTGCAATTATAATCCTAACAGTGATTTGTTTAATTTTGTTTTTAATGTGTTCATGCCCTCTGTACCTATAGTTTTATGAAATGTCGGAGAATGAAACACCAAGCAGAGGGGAGACCCTGTGTCATGTCTTTATTGCAGACAACTCTTAGAAACTCACAGTCGAGGCTTATAGGAAATGTGGATCAATCCATTCTAGCGTCGACGCTCGACGTGATTTGATGTGAAACACTTTGCAACACTTTGCGTCACATAGACAAGGAGAGAGCGACGATTTTGTGTTTAATACGTTAAACTGCTCAGTATGAGGTGTGCTGTCCATCTTCTGTCATGAGTTGCCATGACTACACGGACCGCTCTGATATCACAACTCTGCATGTTGTTAATAAGTGAAAGTTGCTTGTTGCTTGTCCGCTGTTTCCTGTGATGATCGCTGATACTCACCGTTTGGAACAATAAATAGCACGTAAATCCACGTCAGAAACATGACTTGAACCTGCGTTTAAGAAGGAGAGAGCCGTTGTTAAACTAGTCAACGATGAACTTTAAAGTAGTAGGAACATTTGAAAGGCGAGGTTTAGACCTTTCTGCTGTAATATCAGCACTCATGCAGCATAGAGGCTGCAAATTAGATTGGACTTCATAAATCCCCTTGGGGGAATTAGGTAAAAGACAAATAATCTACTACTGTGTCTTCCTGTGCTCAGAGGCCTCGCACTCAGTACTATCATTGTTGCCAAAAGTTTGCATAAAAACTTATAATTAAAAGGAGATTTCTGCTTAGCGCCTACGTTTCTGCTAAAGTCTTTGCCAGTCTCAGTAATATATGAATATTTCAGTGGAACAGGATTATTTTATTTATTTATTTATTTCATTTTGAGTTGTTCTACCATCAGCTGTGTCTTTGACCCTTGTATGTCGTGTTATTGGCTACTTGCAAAGTTGATGATACGTTGATTTAAGCGTATTCTCGCACATTTCAAAGCTTGCAGGTGATGTGTGGCCCGCACACCGAGCACAGAGATGAAGCAGCTCATCAAAAGGAATGAGAGATGAACCGACCTTGTTCACCCATAACTGGTTCGCAAATGCAGAGCTGCGTTCACCACTGGGTTTCCAACCGGCGCCATTAGTCAACTCCTTCATTACAGGGCTGATTACCGCTGAGCTAAATGAGAAAGACGACCTTCTCTCGTTAGAGCCGCTCGCCGTCCTCGCCGACTTCAAACGGAGCGGCCCACCTGTGGCTCGGATCGGCTCGGCGCGCCACCGGAGCGCTCGGATGCGTCGCTAATGCTATTCTTGCCCCCGAGCGCGTATCTCAGATAGGGGAGAGGAGCCTGTGATGATCTGGAGTTTGGTTTAGGAACAGATCGGTTCACGCCAGCGGTGTTAAACTGTGTGGGGGACCGGGCCTCGCCAAGGAGGCCACACAACTATCCTTCAACTAATTCAACGCATTTTAAAGTGAACATCTGAAAAAACACGACTGTGGACGTCTGTGTAAATTGCTTCTCTTATGACCACAATTTACTACAGGATATTTCTCAGTGCAAAATAGTAATCTAACTTTCATACTCTATATTTTTTTACATTTTGCAGCTTTTACCCAGAGTAACTTCCAGTAGACTAAGCTGTAAAATGTAGAGACCAATTCCCATTAAGACAGTAAACACGCTCTTACCTTGATCCTTGATATTTCTGATGTAGTATCTGTAATAACAATGGCTTCACCTCATGTAGTTCACTGGATACGGGCTTAGTGGGAGGCTCTGATCTGAACACAGCTCTGCTGAGTCTAAGCAAGCGTACACAAGGAGGTAATGGAGAGATCCTGCAGCAGGGAGCCTTGCTGGTCCTATTCACTGTCCTATAGGTTGTAGACTGACTCCCTTCCAGAGAAACACTACTATCCCACCTCCACAATCTCTTGTGTTTAATCAGGTCCTGGGGGTCTTCCTAAAGCCCCTGGAGTGCATGTCTTATTGGCTATCAGGTGACATCTGAACAAGGCCTTATCATAGTTTGGTTCCTATTTGGTTTGACTCCACGTGGGTCAGATCCTAGCTACTGGGCATGACTGTTGAGGTGAAGGGAGGTCCTGACAAGGGGGCCTATAGTGTTGCCTTTGTCCCGCGGGGGGGGGCGGGGGCCGGTTCTACGACCTGAGGATTGACCCGTCCTTATCTGATCCTCCCAGGAGTTTAGATCAATGGAGTCCCCACAACGACACAGAGCCAGTGGAGCACAGTAACCGTGTGTTTAATGAAAGAGAGGGCTGGATAGTGGGGCATTGTGCAGGACAGGTGCACGGCACGACCTATAGGGAGGAAGGAGCTGTGAGACTGTATGACAACGTTCTGCAGGGATCACGTAGATCAATACATAAAGCTGATCCACCAGAAACCTGAGAGAACATTAGCTGAGCTGTGACCGACTAGGGTTATTGCAAAACATCAGTGTTAATAAAATGAAATAAAAACTGTAATCCTAACTGGATGAGCAGAACCTTGTCTCATACCTCACGGGATCCTACTTACGCTGCTGTTTTCAGCACGCTCATTAAATGTGCAGTTTATGATTGAAGCCTAATATTTGTCTTTTATTAAACGTGCAACAGACATCAGAAAAAGGGACCAGCGGCGGTTGGGACGATTATCAGGCATTTATTGTATTTGGACAGTTAACAGGATGTTGTGGATGAGCGGACAAGATGAGGAGAGGAGGTGGTTGTCATGTGGATCACATTCAGCCAGGCCACCATGTGGTGATGAACTGCTCTTTGTGTCTGGCCCTGCTTCTCTCTCTCTGTCACCAGTCTGGTCACAGTTTATTGCACATCTTAGCGAGGCATCTCTGTTTCAGATCTGTGAGCGAGAGATAAGGTTTAGGGGGGGAAAGGGGGAGCGGGGTTTAGGAGATGGTGAGTAAGACTGGAGACAGTATTGCATAAGTATTGTTAGCAGAAGTTTTTTTTTAGGGTTGTGATTTGCACACCCAAAACCCTCCCGTACGCGGGCGCATTGGAGAAACCAGAAGGTCTTCAACTCCTTCCCAAAGCTTCTAGAACATTCTTACTTTCTCTACCAGGAAAACTCATTCGTTTCAGTGACCAACATATACCAGGCAGCAGCAATAGTCATTAAACTCCATAGAGGAGCTCCAGGGTTTCCCTCTGACACGCTCTCTACCTACTGACCCCATGTTTGAAAATGCTATTTTAGAAATGAAACTCTCAAGATTGTAAATAATAGCAGTAATATTCCAAGTTGTTTTTTTGTCAACGTGAGCCTTTTTCCATTTTGGATTAAAAGTATTTAAATTATATTCATCTTTAAAGATTAATTGATACAGGCGTATTTTTAATCCCAACAAATATTCCCCTTTGGTTGATATGAAGTTTATCACTTAATGTTCTATTGATGTTATATCTGGTAGAAGTCTCTTCATCTACACTTTGAGCTACAATTCTTGTATGAAAGGTGCTATACAAATAAAGTTTATTATTATTATCTATCACAGTGTTCAAAAATAAACTTTCCTCCTGCTGTGTTATCTAATCTGATGTAAAGTTATTGTTGTTTTAGAATCGTATTTAAGATCGATCCTGTAAATAAACATTGTCATTAGATATTGTCTAATATCTTTTGCCGTCTGGATGAGCATCTATAATAATCTAAACGTCGGCTGCACACATATCTTTTCAGATGTCTGTAACTCTATAACTTTTTCAACACTTGCAAATAAAATCCAATCTAAAAATATATGTAAAGGGATAATTAGCCCAGAGGGAGGACATGCCACCAGACATGACACTCTGCGAGTCTAAACCGGACATGGTGGTTAGATCTGTGCTGGATGATGACAAGTCGTGAGAGGAGCTCATCCCTGACCTCTCATACCCATTAGTTGGGAGAGTTGAGCGATGGCGCTCAGCGACTCCTGGAGAGATGCTTCGCTAATGAGCTCTACTACTGACCTACACAACAGACATGACACCAGGGGACAGAGACGGAGAGCGTTGCCGTCTGGAATCGGCTTCAGATCCTTGATAGCCTGTTAGATTATCTGAAGTACCATCACTTATGATGTCTTATATGGTCCTTATAGCTAAACGGGTAGAGCACCGCAATAACACAGGGTTAGGGGTTCTATTCCCTGTGTAGCTCAATGGGTAGAGCAAGGCACTAACACTGCCAGGGTTAGAGGTTCTATTCCCTGTGTAGCTCAATGGGTAGAGCAAGGCACTAACACTGCCAGGGTTAGGGGTTCTATTCCCTGTGTAGCTCAATGGGTAGAGCAAGGCACTAACACTGCCAGGGTTAGGGGTTCTATTCCCTGTGTAGCTCAATGGGTAGAGCAAGGCACTAACACTGCCAGGGTTAGGGGTTCTATTCCCTGTGTAGCTCAATGGGTAGAGCAAGGCACTAACACTGTCAGGGTTAGAGGTTCTATTCCCTGTGTAGCTCAATGGGTAGAGCAAGGCACTAACACTGCCAGGGTTAGAGGTTCTATTCCCTGTGTAGCTCAATGGGTAGAGCAAGGCACTAACACTGCCAGGGTTAGGGGTTCTATTCCC